>JANSTR010043894.1:0-13239 GCA_025434805.1 Antipathozoanthus remengesaui | reverse complement strand
ACTTCGACGCTTTGCAAACTACAAAACAAAAATCGAACAAGGATCTTTTCATGACATTCAAAACTTTTCTAATCATTTAAATAAATCTAAGGCTCAAAATGAAGTACCAAGTAACGTCAATCAAAGACGTAATTATAATCAGCATAAAGATTTGAAACAGGAAGCCCGCAGAGAAGCTGAAAGCTTTTTAGGTGCTATGGGTAATATTGATTCGGCTCAAAACGAAGTAGCAATTAACGTTAACCAAGAACGTGATTGTAATCAGTGCAATGATTTTGAACAGGATATCCGCAGAGAAGCTAAAAGCTTTTTAGGTGTTATGAGTGATATCGATTCTGAGGGAAACCAGTGTTTTAATATTGACAAGGAGATAAAAGCGTTGGCCAACGCGGAGATTAAAAATACTCAAAGTGATGTTTATCTTTTGGAAATTGAACATATTAATGTCAATGAAGATACTGACAATGTGGGAACTAATGACAAAACCCACGGAAATCAGAGTATGTTGCATCAGCCTGAATGGCTACCTGCTAATGACACAGGGATTATAAAGCCAAAGACGCCCTGTGTCTGTCAGTTGAATACCCTCTCGAGTTCAACTACACCGCAGTTTATAAAAGAAAACTTCGAAGTTACTAACAGAGCCTCTGATAAAACAAACAAAGAAGTCGAGGTAAAGCAATATAACTTAGTAAGTTTTTGGTGCCTTATAACTTTTCTTTTTCTTATTTTCTATCAGTTTCCACTCGCATTTATTGCTGGACTTTGTATTTCCTTGCTCGTATTTTTCGTGACAATAACCAACAATTCCCAACAACTAACTTTACGCACTACACAAATACGAACAGAAAACCCAAAGACACAAAGCATTGAAGTGATAGCAACTATAAATGGTTTATATTTAAATGGAAGCATTGGACCTACACCAGTTAAATTTTTAGTAGATACACAAGCTGCAGTGAGTGTAATTTCTACGGATTTCTGGAAACAACTCCCTTCTGGGCAATGTCCTATTAATTACAACGATGATGCTACCGATATTAAAACCGTCAGTGGAGACTCATTAAAAGTTAAAGGAAAAGTTGATCTTTGTTTTGCGATTCAAGATCAGACATTTCTCTTTCCATTTTTCGTTATTAGTGGCATAACGTACGATGGAATTTTAGGTCGTGTCTTTCTTCAGAAGTTTCGCTGCCATATTGATATGCTAACTGGTGTAGTGGAAATTTCATTTCCTGAGTTCTCCTTACCATTTTCACAACAAATAAATTGGGAAGAAAATCATTGCGGAGACAAAACTTCAGTACAGGCATTAAGCATTTCTATTCCAGATCCCCAATAAGAGATTTTACCTAATGCTAAATTACAATCGCCACAAGAAGTTGGGAACACTGGCCTCATTACAACTCGCAAAGATCTTTTGAATCGTTTTCTGTCTTTGGTTCTTCAGAATTGGTAAGAGTATCTCCGTCAGGGACCGTACCAATTAGACTTATAAATCCAACTTCACAACCAGTTACCATATTTCACAAAATCACCTTAGCTACTTTTGATATCTTAGACCCTGAAATTGCTACTTGTGAAATACGGAACCAATAAATGGAAATAAGGTACACACACCAACACAACAAACTTCTATCCACCAAGAACAATCTCAACAGCTATACCTAAATACATCTCATTTAACTGAGGTAGAACAAGCACAACTTTCAGACCTAATTAAAGAATATAGGGATGTATTTGCCTACTCCTCTTCTGAGTTAGGGAGGACCTCACTTGTGAAACACACTATTGACACTGGCGATCACCCGCCAATCAAAATGCGACCTTATCGTACCACTCCACAAAACAGAAAAGAAATCGACAAACAGGTTCACGACATGTTAGCTGATAATGTTATTCAACCATCAATTTCTCCATGGGCATTTCCAGTGGTTCTCGTTAAAAAGAAGGATAATACAATGAGATTCTGTGTAGATTATCGAAAGCTTAACGAGTTGACTAAGAAGGATAGCCAGCCGCTTCCCCGCATTGATGATACACTAGACTCATTAAATGGAACTAATTTTTTTACAACTTTAGACTTAAAATCAGGTTACTGGCAGTTAGAAATGGACCCGGCATCAAAAGAAAAAACGGCATTTGTTACTCATGAAGGTCTTTACGAGTTTAATGTCATGAGCTTCGGATTGTGTAATGCACCGGCTAGTTTTCAAAGACTGATGCAACACGTTCTCCGAGGACTTTCTTGGAAAATTTGCCTCCTCTATCTAGACGATATCATCATTTTTTCTAAGACATTTCAGGACCACCTTATCCATATTCGACAAGTTTTTGATCGGCTCAGAGAAGCTAATATTAAATTGAAACCCAATAAGTGCCATTTTGCCGGAAAAGAAGTAGAGTACCTGGGTCACATTCTATCTTCAGAGGGTATTCGGCCTAATTCTGCCAAAATTCATGCTGTGCAGACGTTTCCTGTGCCTAAGACTGTCAAAGATGTACGAAGCTTCCTTGGCCTTGCAAATTATTACCGTCGGTTTGTTCGTGATTTTGCTCGAATAGCCAGTCGTCTTAACAAACTCACTAGGTAAGCAGTGAAATTTCAATGGACTACAGATTGTCAACAAGCTTTTGACAAACTGAACTCGTATCAGCTCCTATATTAGCTTATCCAGATTTCAGTATTCCCTTTCATGTTTATACCGATGCTAGCTCTGATTGATTAGGTATAGCACTTGGCGAAGTTCAAAATGGTAAAGAAGTAGCAAATGCCTATGGTGGCCGTGACCTCTCACCAGCCGAAAAAAGCTATAGTACAGGCAATAAAACATTACCAGCCATATTTGTATGGACGCAAATTCATTATACACACTGATCATCATGCTCTGAAATGGTTAATGAATATCCGTGAACCGGTTGGTAGATTAGCACGTTGGTCCTTACTCATACAGCACAATAACCGACACTTCATGAACAACCTACCTCAAAGTTTACCCGATGGCAAATCACAAAATCAAAACTTCAACTCAACCCACAGGGAAGCCGCCATCTTTTTAACATCTGCCTTTTGCATGCAGACCGCTGGGTCGAAAATCTGCTGTAGTCACGTAGTACCCAGTCTCCCACGGAGTGACGCGGTTTGCAGTTTTTCAGCTCTGATGGTTTGCAAACAACAAAATAATACAAAATACAGTTAGTATTTTAGAATTCCCCCCCCCCTCTATAAAATATTGTCTTATAATATTTTACCTCCTTTTAATTTCTAACCAATATGTGATATTGCCACAAGGGTCAACTTATGAGTAGTAATTAACAAAGCAGCGTATTATCAAACCTTGTAGGCAACTACTTATTTGTTTTATTTCAGAACACAATGTCTCACAGTCACAACCAAAATCACTTCGCGCATGTTCTCCTCCAAGTACATGGCTTTAATCGTGAGCTAGGACCTCGAAGGCGCAAGTATTTTCATATCGAAGATGTCACCTACAGCATGATTAAGCCAAAAATGTACGGCCATCGTTGGTTTAAGACACCGCGCCGCGCCCACTTAGATTTTAATTCGACAAGTGACCAGCAAGATTGTATTGACTGGGTCTTGTGGGGCATCGTCGTATCTCTCTTGGTTCCCCATTATGTCAAAATTATGGGAAGCTACCCGGAAAAAGTTTTTATTTACACGAACGGCAAACGCGCCTGGCGAGTCGTTCACAGGCATCTTTTCACCCCCGGACCAGAGTTTCCTATCTTCGTTCATCGGGACATCCATCGCGTTGGTTGTCCACCGCTCGAACAATTAGACTGTCCTGAACCAGACCCGTATGCGACCTTGGTATATAGAACAAAGTGGCTTCGCCAGGTTACGTACCCTGAGGAAGAACACTTTCACATTCACCCCCTTTTGTAAAGGTTTCAGCTGTTAGATACCGAATCCCAATTGGCGACATTGTTTTCCTGGCATGTTGTCGTATTTGTATCGATGGCTTTGGCACAAAACGCCCAGTTTTGCCGATCCCATACACGGCATGTCATCCATTTGTATTTTATGTTAAACTTGAAATTGTTTAAGTTAAATATCTCAAATAATATTGTAGTGTGATTTTAAACGTGCGTTACCATATAGAACGAACAATGAACTGAACTCTTAGAGTTTCAATAATTATCCTTTACCGATCTGATATGCATGTATAATTAGTAACTTAATGTCTGTATTGAACATATATATTTGTTAATCTTACGTTTCTTAAGTGGGTAGATATTGTATGGGTAAACGTTTTGCATATTATTGGACATACCTGTCGCATATTATATTGCTGTATTTTTAGCGAGCCGGGAGGCTCGGACTTAGCGAGAGGGGGTCTTACAAGAGGTCTATAAAAGCGTGTTTCATCCTGCGGCAAAACGGTGAAATATGCAGTAACATTCAAGGATATGATATAAACTATGCTTGCCGAAAATCCACTATCAAGTCAGATCAGTAAGATCTAACTCTAAGCCCATCAACTCACCTCCCTTGATAGATGCTTTATATCAAACTATCCCGTTTTGAGGTTCTCTTAATTTTCACGTTTTTATAAACTCCAGTTTTGCAACACAAGAAAAAGCACGTTTTATTTCCAAATCTCTTATGCTATTGTAATAACTACATATTACACTGAGGTGAATGCTGTCAAGTTCCAGGTTTTCTGGTTTTCTCAGTTTCAAGACTGCAGCTTCATCATCAGTGTATTTTGATCAATGGTGTACTACACATGATTGAAGAACAAATGTGATAAAATTAATCCTGTTAATTGATCTTTTGTTCGTCACGATAAATTGCACCCAGCTAGTACATACTCAAGGTTTGACGTCATGACTTCCTTATTTAGCATCTGTTATATATTTCCGTATGGTAAAAAGATGCTGTTGGAAAACTGATAGCAGTGTTATGACTCAGAAGGGAAACCAAACATTTAACACGCTATTTCTTTCGGAAATCTAAAAGTCATTAAAAAGGTAAGTTTGCCGTTGAAACCAAAATGTTAAACATTTCAAAATACCGACACTATTAATAATGAAAGAAACCTTTTTCGAACTAGTAAATTTAACATGCATTATTTAATTTTCTGTAAGGATTAAGAAAAGAGAACACAATGACTGCGAGTATTTATATGTTGTTAGAAATTTAATTGGTGTTTTAAAATGTGTTTCTAGTAATCTAGATATGTCACTATCTTGAGCAAATGCTTGCAAGCTTTTCACAATAGAAATGAACTCTTGGTCACATTATAAGATGTCTACTGATAACACTGAATTACAATTAGGCAAACCATTATCATTTTTTATCTGACCTGATTCCGGCTGTGATATGCCATTGTTGGTCTTGAAGATGATAAAATCACTTGTTACAAGTTAGAAGTTGTGTTATAATTTGTTCCAAATTTCAATAATACATTTCAAAAGCTAGTTTGGACGGTGCCGTGAAATAATACTAACAAGCCCTTCTAATTTTTAAAAGCACTTTATTAAACTTGTATAAACAACTATTTTAATGTCACAGGATCTTACTAACTGTCATATCTCAAACACACCATCCCGTGCATTAAGTTTAGGATTTACTTTGAACTCACATTCAACTTACTTCTCTTCAATATTGTAAATGTTCTATTAATCACTAAACTACTTAAGTTATTCAATGCGCCGTGTATTGGTTTTCAGCAGTTTTCAAACTAAGCTTAAGTGTGCAATTCTGATCTATAAAATAAGTCGAGCAAAACCAGATTTCAGTTCCCAGGTTTTATTTAATCAAAATATTTCATCAGGGTTATTAAGTAGGAAATATTCTAGATATATTTTAAATTTGCTGAAATTTGCGTCTGATGGTCGAAAGAAGTGGAAAAATTGCTTGCCTGCTCATTAAAGTCTTAGTGAGCATCATAATATTGGTTTTAAGGTTACCCGTGAATATAGTAATCGAAATTGCCAATGTATACAAACTAAAGAGGTATAAATGCCAGATTAAACTGTTGGTCATGTAAACGAAGTGAATTAATTGAAGCCTTATTTAGAAAGGAAGCCACAAAAATTAAAATTATGCGTATGCGACAAACACAATCATTGATGCAGATTTTGCCCCTCTTTAAAACAAGAATGTGTCAAATTTGAAGAAGCTGAAGTGCTTTGTTCGAAATTCATTTGAACAAAACAATTCTTTCATAGACCGATATATGGGACAAAGCGAAATAGAAATTTGGACAATTCACTCGATATCCGTTGTGTGCCCTGATGCGTGATATTTACACGTATGATTGCAGGGTTATGAATTATCCAGCACGTGGTAAAAGCTGTGTTAATTATATAACAATCAATAAAAGCTAATGTATACTTAAGATTAGCGTTCATTGTTCGACTGCGTGCTGCAATTGTTCAGATGTCTAAGAGAAGCAAATTATAAACCTTTCCATTTGATATTGAGTACCAGTAAGATTTTGCTTACGAGTTACGTTAAATGTTCTTGATTTATAAACTTTTAGGCTGAAAATGTTCTTATTTTTACGTGGCTGCATGTGAAGTGTCTTAGAACGTCTAAAAATGACCCAAATCCCTTGACAATGGCGGTAAATCGCACCCGATCACCATTACAGTAGAATAAACTCCTAAAATCGGGATTGTGAGAATCATTGGCAAGTCTATGGTCGTCTATTATTAAGTAACTGATTCTATGTTGCACCTCATAATTCGTTTGTTGGTAATCTTGTTCCTATTTCAAACTATTACTATAAAACTTTTTCAGCCTCAAATATTGTTCTTAGTTTATTCTTATTTTCAAGTGATTTGAGCCTCGCTGTTTCTATTAAGTTTGCTAATAATAAGAACAAGTGTAGAAGCTACCATGAAAAAGATTTTCTTAGGAAAATGTTTGATTCAACCTGTGCATAACCAGGACGCGAACTTGGCTTTGTCTGGTTGAGCATGCACTCTATTATAAAAGGCTACTTATTCTAGGGAAGGGGGATAAATGCAGGCTACAAATCTTATTTCTTATGATCTAGGCTGCTTAGTCTAGGGAACGGGGCTAAATGCTACAAATCTTATTTCACATCTGGGCTCGTCATTTATTCTAGGCAAGGAGGATAACTGCTACAAAGCTTAGCTTATCTCGCACCTAAGCATATCTATTAGTATCCATTTCATTGTCACGATATAGAGTTGTTATCGTGCCAACTGCAAACATCGACTCCAATTTAATGACTATCATTTATTTTCCAACGCCAGTCCGCGGTGTAAAAATATATATTTAGCCTTAGGATTGGAACGAGTACAAGAGCCGCGACATATTAACATTTTGGGTCAATATTCTTGCTGCAAGAAAGTTACTCGCGGTTTTGATATTTCTTGTTTCGAAAATGAGTCTTTTTGAAATGTTGTATAACAGATCTGTTATTTAGTCGATAGTTAAGTATGGAGTATGGCCCCATATATTTCATGGTCCTGCGTATTGGGCAATACGGCTAATAAATATGTGTGTTATAGTTTATACCTTTCGACCCACACGTGTCTGTACGAATCATATCAGTGTATAAAGGAGGATAAACTTTTGGTTGTTTTGATTGGCAAACGATATAAGATATGAGCTTGTAGGCAACTGAAACCAACTACTAGATAACTTCCACTATCCCAACAAAAAACCTCAACTCGTGCCAGAGTTCTTGTAGCGATTAAATGTTTACTTTTGAGGAGTTAATAAAATTGAGCATCTTAATTCAGGGTTGAACATTTGAAGTGTTTACTTTGCGCGGGGTAATCTTATGTTTCAGTCTTCGTTCGTCCATGCACGCTTCATGAACAATGTCGCATTTCGGTTACTAGTTCAGAAAGTCCCTGGCATATAAAAATCACCTGTTTAACCGTTTTATGATTCAGCATCAAAATCATTCAAAATATTCTTATTTCTTCCAGTTCATTTCGCGGTTGTTTACTGAGTGTACTTGCATATTATATACATACCTCTTATTAGCCGAGTGCGAGGTCCGTACGGTAAGTTAATAGTTATGGACCGAGTTTTTTGCCTTACTATTATGACCCAAGCGCGAAGCGCGAGGGCCATAAAAATTGGGAAGGAAAAACGAGGATCAAAAACTTACCGAACGGACCTAACGGGAACGAAGCTAATAAGATATTTATTATATGGCTTTGTTGAAAAATGTAAATAATCTTTGTAAATGATGGCCACTCGAGAGCTAGTATGGCAACTTACGGACCTGAAATAGACCAATCACAGCGCGCGAAATTAATCAGCCTTATAATAAACAAGAACATCTTATTTGGACCGAGTATGAATGTTTTTAAATATTTGGGGGATTTTAGTCTTAAATGTTTTTAAAATGTTTAGATGATATATGCAATGATAGGTATTTTGGGGTACTACTTTTCTTTTTCCTTAAAGCAAAATTTAGTCACTGGCTGCTGTCCAGACACTGTATGGTGTATCTAAGAAGATAGGAGCTGTGATATTTGATATACAAGTAGATAGAGTAAAATGTAGTCACTGGCTGCTGTTCACACACTGTATGGTGTATCTAAGAAGATGTGAGCTGTGATATTTGATATACAAGTATATAGAGTAAAATGTAGTCACTGGCTGCTGTTCAGACACTGTATGGTGTATCTAAGGAGATACGAGCTGTGATATTTGATATACAAGTAGATAGAGTAAAATGTAGTCACTGGCTGCTGTTCAGACACTGTATGATGTATCTAAGAAGATGTGAGCTGTGATATTTGATATACAAGTATATAGAGTAAAATGTAGTCATTGGCTGCTGTCCAGACACTGTATGGTGTATCTAAGAAGATGTGAGCTGTGATATTTGATATACAAGTAGATAGAGTAAAATGTAGTCATTGGCTGCTGTTCACACACTGTATGGTGTATCTAAGAAGATACGAGCTGTGATATTTGATATACAAGTATATAGAGTAAAATGTAGTCATTGGCTGCTGTTCAGACACTGTATGGTGTATCTAAGAAGATACGAGTTTCGAAATTTGCTATACAAGTAGATAGAGTGAAAGAGAAAATAATGAGTGCTGTAAACTGTTCTTGTAAAATGACCTTGTATTTTACTAAAGTTGTAAACAATGTTGTACTGTCGACTATTTGCCGATTCCATACTTCTGCGGGTAATGTAACAACAATGATAGAGTTCTCGGTCATTTCTCATCCTCGAGTGTGTTCTTAGCATGTTCTTAAATTTTGGTCGATTTCTTATAAAAAATTGTTTCTATGAAAAAGGTTCTTACAAAAAAGAAAGAGTGTAAATACGATCAATCTTGATCTAACACTGTTTATACAATCTTACCTTTCAGCACGTTCATATGATGACTTAAATACATTGCTCTTTTAACAAAATAGAGATAACAGAAAGCGTCAATCTAAAATAGCCGATGCTAAATCTGACTTATTGATAAAATATAATTACACACGAATACATGAACGACAGAACATTCTGTCTGACAAAATATTTACAAGCTCCCTCTAAACTCTAAATAATTTCCTCTTACAAAATTGTGCTGATATTGGCACTGTTGAAAAGAACTGTGCATAAAAATATTAATAAACATATTTTGTTTGTGTATAAGGAAGTTACTGTGACTGCTGAGACTAGTGAGTTCTCTCTTATATTGCGCTACTGTATTCACAAACTACAAGAAATTGAAACTCAGCCAGCATATATTTAATTATATATTCAATATAACTTATTAAGCAGAGTGCCACCTAGACTATGAAGCAACGGTACAACATATTAAATTTTGTTTGTTTCGAAATTCAAATACCTTTTGAAGAACGAAAAACAAAAAATTGCTTGCACTTTATTTTCGTTCTCGACTAGAACGAGCTGTGAAAGGTAGGTGTAAAATGTATGTAGCCTTGTATTATGCCAGGAAGTAAACTATTTAACGATCAAGTGGCTATAAATCATAAAAGAACTGAGCGGACTAAGAAAGGATCACCACCATAATGTTATAAGTTATAATTTGTGTTTATACGCTTGGAGTTGCTCTAATGCAACGGAAGACGCCTATTACAGTAACTAGATATTACTTCATCCGTTTTTTGCAGGTTCGAAAAAAGGTTAACTCACTGTGCTAAAGCCAATCGAAAAGATTAATTATCCTTCACCACTGATTCCAGTCTGTAATAAACAATCCGTGATGACAGTTGTAGTCAATTACTTTAGTTTCAGCTTGGATTTGTGTGTATTATAATTAACGCTATCGAATTGTCTCTAGAATTTAAACCTCCCCGCCCCTCCCCATGTGTTCGTGTTGACTGTTGATAAATCATTTTCACTCACGTGCATTTTTAAATTATCTTCTTTCTCCTTGATTGAGATTTGGTTAGCTGTACCAGAACACCAACGTACCGCTGGAGATGCACAAATCTCAGAAATGTTAACACAAACCATACATGTAACGCAACCATACATGACAAAGCAGATATAGTAGTTTATGGTTAAAGTTAGAGTGCTGTACAAATACCCAATTAATTCCTTATGAGCGATAGCCCTACAAAGGAAATGGGCCCACACGGAGAAAGAGAAAAAATCTCTGATCCCGGTGGGATTCGAACCCACGACCTCCGGAACAGATCACCGTTGCTCTACCAACTGAGCTACAAGGCCAGATGGGAGCTGGTCGTGGAATTTATATGGGGTATTTGTACAGCACTGTAACTTTAACCATAAACTACTATATATGGTTGTTGTTTGTTTGATTGTTTGTATATTTGTTTATTTGGATATGAACATCTCGCATTAAAATCTACTCGTTTGAACCTTCATAAAAGCTATGAAGTTTTCCTCTTTGTCTAAGGTTTTGATTATACAAGAAAACTGCGTAATTCAATAACTTACTCTCGCAGTCTATCCCTCCATAGTCGCCTTTGCAGGTGCAGCGATAGCCGTCAACAAAATTATAATCCAAGGTACACTCTCCGCCATGTTTACAAGGACTCGACTTGCATTTGTTTGTGTTGTCTTCCTTGAGGACTACATAATATGTGCTGTCGTTAATTGTGTTTGACTTGGAAGTATCACTGTTGCTGCCACTGCCGCTTTCTTCTGGAAAACAAAATCAATTTGAAACAAGAAGTGGGTGAAAATTTTGTTTTGTAGGGATGTGGAGTTAATTCGAAAATAAAATTGCAACACACCCCACCCCTCCAAAAAAATGGTTCAACGCTAACGGTATTAAGATTACAGATCATAGCTTTTAGTCTCTATTTGGTCACGAATATAACTAACTATCAAATACATGTAATATAACGAAAAGATAAGTTGTATTTAACGAAATACGAATGTTGGCAGTTCACTTTACTGTAAACCAAGACTTTAAGTCTTACCTGCTTGTGTTGATCCAAATAACAACACGACCGACAGCAATAGGGCAGGTACCAGGCTTTGCATATTGCTCTCAAACAGTCGGTTATTTTGTCAGTGTGTTACACTGTGCCTTCCCGTGGTAGAACTATACTATTCGCCTGTTTCTAAAAAACTGTAAACATAATAACCAGAAGTTAAAATATAAGTTGTTACCAAATTATTTAATCTACGAATGATCGCTTAAATAAAATGAAAGCAGTTATTGCCTACGAACCTAAATGAAGTAGATTAGACGTACTTGAACTCTTGAAACTGATTATGTTAAACAGATCCACAGTATATCTTGAAATACATCAATGGAACAATGTTACAAATTGTGTTGTAAAGGTTATTGGAGGTTTTGAATTCACTGTGTCAAGCTCAGAAAATCACTGTACCCTGACGATGACAGCTAATAAATATTTCACTACACGGACGCTCCGATTCGTTTGTTTATACAAACACCCGAAACATGACGGGGATGTTTAAATTTATCACTGTCATATATCCTGCTAAGAAATGGTATATGAGGAGAAAGATCATTTTCTATATCAAACCAATCTAGTCATTAGAATGATCTTGAATACCGCCTTCCAGCTTAGACAAGGGGACAGACAATAAGCTGACAGAAGAAGTAGCAGTTATTATCTACTCATAAGAGATCATTGGTATTTAGTTTCTCTAATTGAGCATCAAAAGCAAGTTATATAAGCAATATAGTACAAAATAGATAAAAAAATAACACCAATTGAGTATTTTACATGTTAAGGTCCTGTTTTGTGGTTTTAGGACTAACAACTTCTTTAACATTTATTGAGTTTTATCTGATTAATTTTCTTTCCCAAAGAGATCATGACACGTATAGAAGCAACCGATAAATATCATTCCTAGTCAACTGAACTCGCCTACAAATTAGGTAAACAGAAGGAATAGACATCAACTAAACTATCTGTTTGGAAACCATGCAGAGTTCTTGGAGAACGTTCTATCGTGGACAATTTACATAAGGAGAATCAGCAAGTTGGGTCATGTAGTGATTCTATCAAATTCACGGTAAGTTTTCTGGCAAGCTATTTATATCGTAGAATATACCTGCACTGAATTTGTACCATTGTTAATGAATAACCAGTGCAATTGACCGTAATAAAAAATATGGCGACTGGTACATTTACCCATAACTGCTAGCGCGCAAAAAAACATGAAAACGCTCATAAAAACGTACAGAAATGATACAAAAACTTCAAGCTTAGCATACACAATGTTGTTAGTGCATGGACACGTTTCCCAAACAATGGTCTTCCACGTCCAGCTATTCACTGGGTTAGCAAGGCGTTGTGGTCAAATGTCATCTATTTTGGTACGGTGGATTGGCTAGGACCAACAACGATTTACTGATTTCGACGAGGTACAAGGTGAACTAAACTTCCCTATAAACGCTTTTTCTGGGCTCGTTGACTGAATGCAGAGTTTCTTTGATTATATACTTTTTAAGTCGATGTGTTACCTCAGATCGTTGAAGCTTTCCCGCAGAGTTGTGGATGTTGTCAAGCCCACACTTGGGTGCCGTTGTTCTTTGAACATATTCTTGGTCCTTTGGTGCTGTAAAACTGGATCTTTTATCTAAGGTGCGGCTTTCAGTGAAACCTTCGATCGGTGTTTATTCGGGTTATTCAGGAAAAAAGGCCGAGATACCTTCGGGCTCAACTAGAATAGCATCAAAAAGACTGAAGGGTTAATGCGACAAAATAATTTGTAATAATTCTCGTCGCAATTTGTAATAAAGTGAGCTGTCGCAATTTGTAATAAAACTTGTCGCAATTTGTAATAAACTTTT
>JANSTR010043783.1:0-13241 GCA_025434805.1 Antipathozoanthus remengesaui | reverse complement strand
TCTAATCGGGCGACAGTTATAAATATATGAGTTTACTGGAGCTTCTAATTAGCTACCTGGTGAGCGCATAATAAAGTTTGTAAATAACAAGTCCACCCCCCCCCCCCCTACTTTTGGTCTCGTCGCATTGTGCTTGTAAATCATTTATTACTTGGGGCCGGTAGGCCACTAAGTCCAAAAATGCCCTCCGTTGTTTTTATTGTCTGTGTCGCGATTGTGCTGGGCGTGCGCGATACAAAATCTTGTCATCATGGCCTAGTGGAGTAGTCACAAGTTTTATATTCAACATGTTCCTTTTCGGGTGCAGGTTCGAATCCCGGCAAGGCGGACCCGCACAGTTCGAAACTTTTTTGCCTTTCTCACCTTTAAGCATACAATTACAAAGTTGTTTTTCTTCTTTTTTCACTTTATATATAAACGGGATTGACAATTGTATCATATTTCGAAACAGACATCATAACTATTGATAACATTGCACAAACATTTAATTATGCAACACTGGGGGGAATGGGTATTTCAGAGGTGCAAAAACAGGGTTCAGAGAACCCTGTAGGGTCCCCACGACTCAATCCTACGTAGATTAAGAATCAGCAAAAGTAAATCTACCAAGTCGGCGGCCTATTCGCGTAGAATAGATCGCCAATCTACGTCGTAGGGTGTTCAGACAGTTTCGTTTGAGGCCGCTCCCACTGAGTAGCGTTACAAGACCCAGTGGGGGTGAATGAGGCCCTAAAAAGTGAATCTACGAGAGAGCCAGAGCATCTGTTAAAGAATTACGGAAAATATTTACAGTCATGTCTTGTTGTGATAGTATGCTAACACAGACAGAGTTAGTTTGGATTTGCCAAACATGCGGTAGATAATTTCACCGGCCCTACAGAGTTTCGACGAGTGAGCACTAAGAAAGGTCTTAGCTACTCTGCTAGAGTTTTTCTTAATTACAAAAGACTTGGATGGATTGACTTGCTTGAGAGGGAGAGTCTTCTGAGTTTGTTCCAACAAATCGATAAAATATTTTATCTTCATTGCGAAGAGAAAAGACTCCCAAAGCTCGTGTATCTGTTTCAACGAATTTTTGAATTTCGACAAAGGTATGATCTGGCCATGAAATGTGGTGAAATGCGGCTCGGCCTGAACACCAAGAGAAAATATGAGAGAATTTGGGCCATTATTTACTATCAGATTACCCGTGGGCAAGACAGCTTTGACGGTGATTCTATACCCACACAAAAGTCCGCGATCAGATCGTCCACCCAATGAAGTTCGTAAGTGAAACAGGTGGGATCGTATGCTTCCCCACGGAGATCACTGTCAATCTGATTTAAAACGTGCGTGTACCGATTTTGAGCTAACGAGCATGCTTCAGTTTTTTCTCAAAGTTCTTGAGTCTTAAGATCCCTTTCCTGTACCGGAAATAACGCCCAATATGACCCAATTCATGGTTACCTCTCCGGCGGCGACACCAACGTTTGTCAATATCATCGAAAGAAGCGTGAGAATGTGCAGTCTTGTCCTATAGCGTCTCCCAGCCGTTCTGTAATACACGAGCTTGTCATTATAGACTGTTTGAGGTCCCAAGAGTCCATCTCGTGTCTTTGTTCGTCTGTCCGTTTCATCAGTCATGGTGTTATACTTACGAAACCATAAAAATGCTCGAGCTTACAGCATCACTACAGTGCTCCTCCTTAGGGTACTACGTATGTTATCGACTTAGTAACAAATGTTATAGGTCTTAAACTGGTAGTGGTGTTTGTTTGACCTGTCATGTGCGCCAGCGCAAAAACTCGAGCGACCTTTCCTTCATCAGAATAGACGTTAACAACGAGGCTATTCCACACAAAGGGAGTGTCCCGAAGATCTTTGCAGATACCGGTCCGTTCGTCTAACCACCGCAACATCCAGGTGCCGAGATTTGTATTATGAGTTTGTCGCAACCTTAAACTCACAAGGCAGACCAGGCTGGGGAAAGCGACAGTGATCCATTGATGTCCAGTTCCCTGGTAAGCGCGCTTAAATTTCCACAAGCTATGTATGTTTACAGTATGTTCAAATGATTGGCCAACGAGGTTCTCCATTGGATACCCTGGAGCGCCACAGAAACTTTGTGATTTGACGACTATTTGACCGTGCCGATCCCCATTCTCAAAACCTCTGTAACGCGGGATTTTAATACGCTCGCCGTAAGGTATGTTGTCCAGCAGCATGGGGTCAACGTGTCCCTCACCTCGTCGACCATAGATAAATAGCGCGAGTTCCTTCCCGATGGTATATGAGAGAGTGATTGCCAGTCGAGTGTTCTGGCTAGCATTATTGACTACCAAACGCGTATCAGTGACGACGACGATGTTCTCTTGTACCGAAGGGTATGGCCAATCGACGTCGTTACTGCCATGTCCAAGACGCCCGCGTGGTTCTTAGGGTCGCCTATGGCCTGTACGCGAAGCCCGTAAACCCCGATGGGCTTTGTTCCGAGATCAACGAGGAGTCGTCCAGGGCTCAACGTTAAAACGCACGACACATGAGATTCCGAAGTGTGATACTTTCTTGTATATCCCTATTTTTCCCATATATGAACGTCGAAAATGAATCGCCTGAAAAACTGACGGACGACAATTCAAACTTATTTTTTGTATGGACACTCCTGTACATGTCGTTCGTATCGACGTAGGTTTTCGTCACTGCGTATTGGGGATTAGTAGGGTCAGCGAGATTAGAGATCGCGTTCTTTCGTTCTTTTAAGCAAAACCGCCATCGCTTGTGATCCGTCCCGCAGATCGCGGGTCGAAATGTTGACAGCAGCACTGTTAGCCCTTATAATATCGTTGAAAAACCTCATCCTATATTGAATTTGAACACAAAAAAGAGATTACGCTTCTTTCTTATGTGCTGCGGGGTCTATCCGGCGTTATCGTCGGGAATGTAATTTTCACTATAAATAAGAGCCGAAAACGAATGTAGCTCAGTTAGCTTTAAGCCGAGCCGAGAGCATAAGTTGTAACGGTTCGTTGACTTGTACACTCTTTCAGTACTTTGGTTGAGCTGCTGTTGCACTCTACCATCAAATAAATTCTCCATTGATAACCACAACAGCCAGGTCTCCGGTTATTTACCTTCGCAAAGCAAAAGAGCCAGCGAGTAAAATCTGCTTCGTAACAAGATTGTTCAGGAATTATAATTGGGATCTGGGCTGCAGATCCAACTGACACCGAAATAGCAAGGAGGACTTCTTGGTACTCATCTTGCTTCTATTGGCATCCCTATGTTGTTAAAGAGTCTCACGGGTAGCGGTCTACAGCTCGACCCGACGGCTGTCTGAGGCACGAGAAATGTCTTTATCCCACAGACACAGGAAGGAAAGGGTAAAAAAAGAAGAAGGGGAAAGGGCTGCTGCTCGGCAAAAACAGTCCCTTCAAGGGAATCCCCTTGGTAGGCGATTTATTATGAATTATACCCTGAGTGGGACCGACCTTAAGGAACTTATAATCGCGCTCGATATCAAAAATTTTCGAGTAATATTTTCTCGTGACCATTTACCGGATCGACACACTCATGACGAGTGTGGAATTGTGAATTTGGATGACAGTTCAGGACCCGGGACCCATTAGTTCGCGTATCGAATCATGAAAGATGGCGCAGAATATTTCGATTCCTTCGGGCTCCCTCCACCAACAGAAGTTTCTACCTATCTATCATAAGACCAGGACTAAATACAGTCCCGACGAGCTTCAAAACCGGGACTCCGTCCTATGTGGGTGGTGGTGCCTGTACTTCCTTCTTGGAGGTTCTTCATCCCAACGCGATCCAAGGGAAACAAAAGCTCGGCTTGGGGTTTAAGAGATAAAACGGTCAGACTTTTTATTGGCCATACAATAAAAAAGATGGGGATAGTCGTCGCATTGGTCATTTATCGGGATTGCCAGGCCCTGAAATTGAGGGAATTCCCTCATCCGAGTCCATACTAGATTGTCTAGCTCGGTCATAATAATTGTAAGGCTCGACTGTTGGAAATTAATCGGGCTGTTGGAATACGGATAAGAATGGCAACAAAACGCATGACCGATGTCCTGCTAGACGCCTTCCTTCGCCCTATATACTATACAAAGGCGGCTTTCAAGGGGTGACTGCCCTTCATGCAAGGATCCTTAAAGGCTCAGCATCAGTGGATAGGGTGCGCAAGTGGATTTCAGCACAGCCAGTTGGTGGTTATACTCAAACAAAGCCGCCACCAGCCAGATATGTGCGCTTTACGGAGGAGATACCAAATCGTATCCACCAATCGGACTTCTTATTTCTACCTAATGAACGCGGGTATAAATACGCACTGACCGTTGTTGATATTGCTTCACGGTATAAAGCTGCCCGTTCTCTAAAATCAAAGTCTGCCGAGGCCGTATCGCAAGAGTTGGCCAACATATATTCGTCAGAAGGACCCCTAACGTGGCCTAAAATACTAATGGTTGGCGCGATGGTGCTGAATTTAAATGAGCGACCACGAAGCTCTTGACGGACAATGGCGTCGAAATATGTCGAGCGGAGCCTGGATATCATAGAAGCCAAGCCTTCGTCGAGTCATTTCATCGGTGGCTCGCTCAAAGACTCGCGGACAGTACTCGAAAGAGCTAGCGACTGGAGAAACCAACCGCGAGTGGGTTTCCGCTTTGCCTGTAGTTGCCGCCGACATGAACGCCTCAATGCTTTCATTGTCTCATGACTTCCGGGTACGGTTATATTGGTGGGCGATGCTGCAATCTGGGTCAAAGCGTATCTTTGCCGGGACATCGGGAAAGTTAGTTTTGTGATGTCAAAGCAGGTTGGTTTGCACTTGCCCACCTAAATCATTCGTTGAGCAGGCGTGGTCCTTTGTATGGCCTGTTCGAACGCTTCCTCCGCAATACGATCATGGAAGAACTGGAGCTGATTTACACCACATCAATTTCTTGGCGGTGTGTAATACCGACGTCGGTCCATCTGAGCATATGTTGTTGTCGGCACAAACGGACCACGGAGATCCACACACCTCACACAGGGATCTGTAATCTGAAGTAAAGACATGGACGTTAGGTCCTGCCCACTCCTCCAGCATTCGATGTAGAACTTTCGTATCGTCCCATGAAAGGATTTGTCCACGGTCACCAGCACAGATGATTTGAGACTCCCTGCGAGCTAAATATTCAAATATGAATTTGAGCTTTTTGTGAGAATTTTACAGCATTCATCGATGATGATCACTTCAGCTAAGTGATCTAATCGATGCCATAGTGCATCCGGATCCCAATCTGTAATTGGCTTCACGTAAGGAATACACAGATAGGAATCAATAGTTTGAACTTGCTCGGGCCTAATTTCCCAAATGTTCGTCCTCGCGATGCTTTTCTGCGATGTCGTTCTCCGGGAAGAGAACGACCAGGTCCCTATCACGGAATACATCCTAGGCCCATGTCGTCTTCCCTGAACCTCCCTGCCCTCCGAGGTACATGCGCGCTGAGGCGGCCGCCTGTAGGTCTGCTGGAATGCGCGGCGCAGTACTGGGCGTGGGGTCTGACAATCGGCCATTGAGCTCAACATCCCATACCGCTTCTGGTCTCCAACCCATATCCCGGTTTTTGTGCCTTAACTGGCCATAGCGTGGGTTCCGTTCTACGGAGCTCACCTCCTCAGGAGTCTGCTTGGCGTAAATTGCGTTTGTGCAGACTCTGGGCACGTCCTCCTTAGGGATATGTAAGGATGAATGCCCGGATGTGATACCACTGGGAGCGCCGCTTACCGTCCTTATACTGTATCAAATGCAGCCCATTTGCATGTTCAAAGTTTAGAAGGTGATCCGTCCCAGAAAGTAAGTTAGCGAGATAGGCAGCCTCATTAGGATCATGCACTAAAATCGAGGACTCATCTCCGTGACAGGCGCACTTTCCCACAAAGCGGACGGCAAAGTCTCGGCCTATGGGGTAAGGGGAATATTTCCTATTCTGATCAAGAGGGTATGGAAACTTAATAGACTCTTTCACGCCCACGCTATATAGTACCTCTCGAGCAGTGGCTCTTATCATGTCTCCGGAGTCGAGCAAATCCTTCAGTTCGGGCGTCGTGATCCAACCATCGTTCTCCCTCAAGTGTCCAGCTATGCGACCAGCGGTGTACGAGTCGCATCCCACCGAGAACTCCCACTCTGTCAGCTGCACTGCCCCAGTGAGCTGAAGGACATCGTTTAAGGGCCATCCCTCGATATTCGCGCGGCGATTAACATTCGTAGGGAAGCCATATCTACGGACCACATCCATAGCATCTGACACTCCTCCGAAAACGCTATCCTAGCAGCCTAGATTGGCTTCACGCGTGTCAATATGGGCATGGGTCTGGTTGCTACTATCCAGCTGACTATTCCAAACTGTTGACTAGACCTGTGCGGATCGCCATACATCCCGATGCTTGGGGGGTGTCGGACGGATGTTTTCTACGACCAACAATTTCTTGAAGCGGCAATCAAGGGCACCGCCCATGGAGTGGGTCGCCTCAACATACTCTTGATTTGCGGAATGGTCTTCTGGAAGCCATCTGGGGTCATAGCCTGCCTCGCGCATGAACGCTTGGTCGATGGCAATCCTATCTTTTCTTGGACGGTAGAGCTCGCCCCGTATGAGTAATGATTACGTGACCACAGATCCAAACACGGATGTTTGGGGGATTTTCCGAGCGACGAAGCGAATTAAGGCCTCACGGATCTTTGCCTTGCGTGCCTTCAGGCGTGCGGTAGTCTGCTTATCAAACACTTCCAACGTCCTTTGCCGCTTCTCGGTCAGGCCCAAGGAGCGAGCCGTGCACCGATTTCGGAGGTAGTCAGCGACATATCGGACGATGCAATTTGTGAAGCCTACATAGTCCCCGGAAGCCCCCCCCCCATCCCCTGCACTGGAAGCGGACGTAATTCATACCTAACGTATACGAGATATTCCCGTCCTCATCCCCATTTATTATTATCGATGCCTTGGAGCGCACCGATAGTAATATTGTCCCCTCTCGGGGTAAGCGTACCCCCATATCTTGTGCTCCCCTCCCCCCTCCTGCTCCATGATTAAGGCTAACGGTTCATTATCGACTACGCCTACCACAGCGAATAGTTTGTATCGTCGATCGGGATCTAACAGTTCCAACACTTCAGGCAGAAGAGCATCTACTCTCAGGGCCTCGCGCTTGTGAGAAACCCACCAGACCGAACCGTCCTCATCGATATCGGAACCGCGTACGACTGGCTATATTTCAGCTACTCTAAATAAAGCCCCGCGTAGCTCGTCATAGGTCTCCGAGGTAATTTCCGGTCCTAGCTCGGCCCCTGCGTCGTTCGGGAACCGACGTTGAGCCCCATCAATAAACAGAGAGTAATACTCGTCATCACTAAGTTCGTACCGAGGCTCATCAATAAATTTGTGCCGAGGCTCTCAGGTATATCAACAAGTATTTCTTTGATATACGTGTCTATGTCATCTGGCGAGGGTATAGTTTTCCTCGGAGGATATACTGGAGGCCTCTTCGTTCAAGGTTTGGGAACAGGGCGCTCCCCTCGAGGGGGGTCCTGTAATAATATCAAAACTATTAAGGTAAGTTTCGGACGAGATATGGCCTTCTCGCAATAAATCGTTCAAACGCCAAAGTCTATTATCCATGTCGTATTTATATTAATTAATATACCATATGCGACCACTTTGTCTAAATGAAAATTGGAATGGAAATAAGTGAAAAAAACACTTTGGGATATTTAATCGCGAAGACCTATAAAGGGAAGTTTTAGAAGCGGCGTTTAATAGAATGGGCGAATGTTACAGGAGGCGTTTATTACAAGATTGTTTATGGAGGTCATAAGAGGCTGGCTCTTTTTGGAGATATGTTTGCTAGTAAAGAGAACGTTTACATATCAAGTTGATATTTTTAGAGGGAGTGTTTATTACAAGGACATCTATTAGGGGGGCGTTTATTAGAGGGACGTTTATTTGAGAGGTCATTTGGGGGCGTTTATTTAGAGGGGGCGTTTATTAGGGAGAGCTTTTTCAAATTTAGATAGTCCGAATTTTGCCGTCCATCGTCCACCGTCCATCGTCCAGGTTTTAGTACATTCCCTCATGTTTAGATTAATTTCATTTACTTGTAAGTAATTACCTTTTGTTTGTCAGATGACCGGCAGAATATTAACACAAATAGCATCTGCATACTAATCCAATAATCTACTGGCGGTTTATGTCTGACATTTAATTTATTTGTTATCTCGTGATTATCGCACGAGTAGACAAAAAGGACAAAATGTACTAATTATCAGTACAACGTGTGTGGCTTGTCGCGTTAAGCGGGGTACTACGTGCTTCAATGCGGCTGTTGACAGCTTGTTCCTGTCTGCGCTTAAAGAACAAAAATATTTCTGATACCAGAACACTGGCTCCGCAGACAGAATTCTAGCCTGTCTATGACATATCAACCCTGTCTATGACAGTTACAGAGTCAAAAGTGTAACCTGTTTATGATTTTGTTGCTAAAATATGAATTTAGGTTGAAAAAGTAGACCCTATCGTATCGGGCGGCACATACCCGTATAGTCCATATGTGAGTGTATACCCTCACCCCAGGCTTTCAGAGCAGCAGTGGTTTCCTCGGTCGGACGCACGCAAGCATAATCTAATTACGTACGACACGTCAGTTTGATGTTTACGTGAAATAACCAATCACAGGTCTCCTCTTCGTATTTGTTGCAGGGTAAGTTAGGGTTTTGGTGGTAATACGCGCAACAAAGCAAAGTTTTGTTGTAAAAAGTAGAAGTCGATTTTGTTGCCTGACAAGTTAGTGATGTAGGTGGTAATACGCACAACAACGTATTCCAACTTGCAATGTAGCAATGTTGCGCTACAAGTTGGGCAAAAATGTTGTTCGTATTACTTCACCTTTTATAATAATACCTAAGTTGTCTTTACATCCGGGTCACCTGAACTGCCCCTTTATAAGTGTGAACATCCCTGGTTCACCCTTTGTAACTGGGCTGCCTACTTATCCGGCTAAACACGTGGAATAACTCTAACTCCTGGTTCAACTTTTAAACCTGGGTCGCCTGTACATCTTATATAAATTATAGGCTGGGTCATCATAAACACCTCGGCACCTAGATATCTCAGTACCTTTATTAATCCTGTTATAGAAACATAACTCATGCAAAGGTTAAGTTTTAACATTACATAATATGTTTTGACTTTCTCTAACTAGATTCATTGCATATATGATTCAGTTGTATCTAAATTCTAAAGTGTAAATTGTGTTACACAAGCTTACTTGTGTGCTGTGTTTGAATGGTTTTAAAAGAGCTACAAGATAATATACAAAGTTTGCAAACTGCATTGAGATGCTTTTGGTAGAAAGTTTAATATGAGACTATTGTGAGGCTGGTTATTAAACCAGCTTCTCATTAAATTATCTGTAAACTTCTATGAAAAACTCTGTAGGAAAATTCATCACCATGACAAGGGTATTCCACGTTAAATTTCACGAGAAAAATAATATTGCACGAATCGCGAAGCGATAAGTGCAATATGATTCTTTCAGTGAAATTTAACAGGAAATACCCGCAAGTTAAATTAATGAGTGTATGTATATATATAAACTTGGATCAACTTTTGCTGACCTGGAAAGTTAAAGCGAGCGCACGAAAGCCATTTCACTGAGTGCTCTGTCAACCGACTGGTGAGCCACAACTTTTGGCGGGAAAGTTTGAGGGCGCGCGCGCGGCTCAAGATGAGTGCAGTTCCGTGCTAAATACGAACTAGGGCAATTCCACGTTAAAAACTTCCTCCTCAATTGCTCGATTAGCCAATCAGCCTTTATTGATTCATCCCTGCTATGCGATTCTCGACTGAATATTTCCCCGAGTGCTGATTGGCAGTGTATACTTCTTATTAACCGAGAGTGAGGTCATTACAGGGAAATCTAAAACGAGGCCTTGCTGTAATAACGAGGTTCATCAAGGCAGAGTTCTGAGATTTCCCTGTAATGACCGAACAGACGAGGTTAATAAGTTGTTTATTATATGGCCTTTTGAGTGATTTTTACGCGACCTGCTCGGCAAATGAATCTAGTCATAATGACCGGTCATCATTGAATTACTTTAAAATCGTTTGTCAAAGGTAAAGGTAATCTATTTGACTTCGTCAAGAGCCAATCCGAGCGCTTGTACTATCGTGGCCATATAACAAAAATGGTGTGTGTGTTGGGGGTGGATGGGGGATCTGTATGAAGTGGATATTAGCGTGACGGTTTTGTGTGCAAACCTTCACTTTTGACTTTTTGATTTTATAATCTATGTTTATGCTTGCACTTACAGATATTACACGGGAAACAAACGTGAAACGTTTGTTTCTAATAAGTTAACTTGTTCCTGTGGACCTAGCACCGTTTGAGACGTATAATATTTATAAATATCAAGTGTAGCCTTCAGAGGCTTAGTTACTAAGGAAGAGTGAGGACGTCATAAATTGTTGCCATGATAAAAGGGCGGTCCTGAAAGTGCGCATGCTCTTAAAGTTGGACAGATGAAAAAGTGAACAGTGAGTGGTTTAATACGCCTCTGACAGAAACTATAATGTTAACTAATAACTCCTTGAAATGTTGATCTATTGAACCTCTGCTGAGTAAACTGACTCAAGGTCAATTTTTTCAGTTCCCATGTATCTTCTTCTTACATATTATCTACACAAAATATGTTGTTTAGTCACGAGAATATAGTAATTAATCATCCACACACTCGGTAATGTTATAAACTAACTTTTCCAAAGACACGCTACTCCAAGAGTACTCAACAAATCAGGCAGTCAACACCTGAGCCATGCTTTTTTTTAGACACTTTTAAATTTACTGGGATACGTTAGACTGTGATGAGGCAAAATTTAAACAGTGATGTCATACTGTATGGTGCCATACTGAATGACGTTTGAAATATGTCTACGGATACGCTCGTGATTTCCTTTGCGTTTGTTTTTGCATCTCTACTTACGACTATATTTCTGCTTGCCTTTTTGTGTCGCATAGACGTGCTTGCGCCTGTGTCGTGCTTGCGATTGTGGTTGTAATAGAGCTGGCTAGTTTGCATGCTCTTGTGCTCTCGGTTAAACGTAAAAAAAATCTTACTAAAGAGAATCAGTAGTATAGAGAGTTTCTACGTCGTATTTATCGCTTGACATGAAGAGCGTCGATTGCTCGGAAACTAAAGTACTCCTAAGCTTTGATCATTGAAAGAAGAACATAGAAGATGGCAAATATTTCTTGTAAATTATACCATAAGAAACCCCCAAGATGTACAGAATAATATACGGGGTGTTTATGAACCAAAGTAGACATATATTATTATTATATGGCAAAAATACTTCTCCCATTCTCATTGGTTCTTCAGCAGGCTGGATCCCTCGCATTTCACAGGGGTGTTAAGGAGTTATTATTGATGACCTAAGACGCGCGCATAACCCGGATGTCCGAAGTAACAAATTTCCGCTTGCATGGCGCTATTGCCTTCTATATAAAATTGCCATATAATAACGTAGTTATTAACCTCCAACGTTTGGTCTTTACGGTATATATCAAACTTAGAACTTCGCGAGTGGATCAAGGCCTCAGTTTGATATTTCTCGTTTGGACCTCACTCCCTGGTCAATAAATAGTTAAGATTACCCTCAAAGTTGTTCAAATCAACGCTGATTGGCTAGGAAGCGACCTCAAGTTTGTTATTATGTAAACTGATAGATCTGAACATGTGCTCATAAAATAAATCTCTATATTACCGAGTATGGTCTGTTACTTTTGTTGCGTGTAGTCCGGGTGTGGTAGAACCTGTCTCGTTCCCAGTACTCTCGCTATAAACCAAACCGAGCAAGTAGACTGTGCTTTATTTCACACCAAACTCCTGCTCGGTTTGGTCCATAGCAAGAGTACTGGGTACGAGCCAGGTTCTCACTCTGTTACAGTCTCTTCTTCTACCTGCTCGGTTTGGTTCATAGCGAGACTACTGGGTACGAGCTAGGTTTTCACTCTGTTAACAATCTCGTCTATTCGCTACACTAGAGACCAGCTAAACTATGACGGGGTGAGAATTTAACTCGTACCCAGTCCTTAATCCATCATACTGAAAAATATGGCGGCTGTACATTTGACCACAATGCCTTGTGAACCTAACTCGGTGAATAGCTGAACGTGGAAGACCATTGTTTGGGAAACGTGTCCATGTACTAACAACACTGCGTATGCTAGGTTTGAAGATTTTAGATTTTGTGAGCGTTTTTATATTTTCGTGTGCTATGTATTATAGGTAAATGTACCAGACGCCATCTTGTTTTGTTTTTGTTACAATCTTCTTCGCGCCTCACAATTCTTTTGTTCCAAGTTGCGACCAATAATAAGAGACTTGCTACGAGTGAGGGCACGAACTGAAGGGTAGTGCAACGGACGATTTATTGAATCGGCCACAAAAAATTGTGTTTCGAGCTGAAAGTGGTAAATCAAGAGTAGCAAACCGTTAAAACGTGCAACGTTAATTAAGCATCACAAGGCGAACCCTTTGCTAATTCGACATGTCTGCTTTGACGTCACAAAGATGCCATCTTAAATTGGATTTCCATGGCTGCCATCTTGGATTTTTTGATATTTTGTCATATTGTTGCAAAAAGTTATTTTTTATCCGAATTTGCTAGATAACTTTATTCATTAACTTTAGTAAGTGATTTCATCAATATTGAAATATAAGATGCAGTTAAAAAGTAATGCAAAGATTAGTATTAGATCGAAAATGGAGGAAAAAAATGCTCCACAATACGGTTACCATAGTAACGACGTAAATAATAATCAAAAAATGAGGAAAAGTACCCAAGCATGAGTACTGTAGACGTAATCGTTTAAGAGTAATAAAGAATTAAAGACTAGGGGGAATAGGGTTAAAATTTGGTCGCCGGACTCAATAAAAATCAGTACAAACCAGCTTTTTTTATCAGCGATGCTAGAAATAGCTGGAAACCCTGTTACTCGTCAGTTTTCACCTATTTAGTCATAGAATTTGAACAATTTTCTACTTTTCGAGACAATGCAGCTTGACATAAACACGGATTTTTCATCTGTTTTCAGTGCTCAAGATTACTTTTCTGAATTCGCTTCCACACATTTTTTAGTAATTAAACCCAGCTAAACTTAAAGTTCAGCGGATTTACGTTCACGGGTGCCAAAATACGCGTGCA
>JANSTR010043672.1:0-13243 GCA_025434805.1 Antipathozoanthus remengesaui | reverse complement strand
GGGGGTCACCTTATTCAGGTTACAGGGGGTCACTTTATTCAGGTTACAAAGGGTCACCTTATTCAGGTTACAGGGGGTCACCTTATTCAGGTTACAGGGGGTCACTTTATTCAGGTTACAAAGGGTCACCTTATTCAGGTTACAGGGGGGTCACATTCAGGTTACAGGGGGTCACCTTATTCAGGTTACAGGCGGGTCACCTTATTCAGGTTACAGGGGTGTCACCTTCTTCAGGTTACAGGGGGTCACTTTATTCAGGTTACAGGGGTGTCACCTTATTCAGGTTACAGGGGGTCACCTTATTCAGGTTACATTGGTGTCACTTTATTCAGGTTCCATGGGGGGAAACCTTATTTTGATTGCGGAAAGAGGAAGGCATCTTAAATCCCACCGTCTCTATTTGTTACGTTTTGACCGATTGCCAAGAGCTTCTACAAAAATGGTACTAATGTTTGACACTAATTACATGATGTTATTGTTGACGTCATCAAACTATTGTACTGATTTGAAAATTTCAAATTCAAGTTCAGTTACAAGTTTATTTTCACTATACCAGCAATACATTTACACAATTGATTTACAGTTAAAAGGATAGAAGGTTCAGTAGTGGTATACAGTAGCAAGAATAATCTGGCCACTCTATAGACCTAATGGGATTGCAAGACAGTTGAGGCTTGTTATTTTTGAACTATATTTGTAATTGTATTAACGTATAATATAGTTGTTCACTAGCGAGGAGAATGAGTTTGGAAAAATGTCAGAAAAAGCAACTTTGCAATGTTCTGGATTCGGGCCATTGTGGTTGGAGTTAATACTGTTCTCATCTCTTCGGTACCACAATCTCTGTCTTCTTCTGTCTTCTTTCTTATTCTAGCTTTCAGCAGTCCTGCCCTCTTTAGGTTGGAGGACTGCAGTCCTGCCCTCTTCAGATTGCAGGACTGCCGAAAGCTAGAAAAAGAAAGAATACAGAAGAAGACAGATTGTGGTACAGAAGAGATGAGAACAGTACAGAAAGTTGTGTCTGTCAAAATTAATCGTTATTCACTCGGCTGCACCACATTGTTAGATAATATCACTGACACCATCTCTTGTAAACAAGAACTACTTTCATCGCTGAAGAAGCTTGTAATCGACTGAAAATGTTTCATCAATTACAAGGTCATACCTCAAAATTAATGAATCATCAATTAAAATTAGAAAGGGAGTCACAATTTTTCATTGTTTGTCGGAAAATAAAAATTTCACAAACATCTCTGCTAATTTTTTGGGATCTTGTGTGTGACTATACCAGGTGTTCTGGTTTCGGTGCTAAGCATTGAGCAGTTGTCAGTATTGAGACCAATGAACCTCGTAACGGTTATGAGGAACATGAAAACTGACTATTTATTGGTATCGTCCGCTGTATCGTATCTGCAGCGTTAATGCTATTTCAGTACAGTTGTAGATATAGCTATTTCTACTGTCGAGCTGAGGCAAAATTAACAATACGATTAGTCTACTTTCCCTGCAACTCCTTTGAGAATGAAAATTTCTATGCAGGAACTAGTTATCGTTTTGGCTCCGCGAATTTTGTGTCCAGTATTTGACTCTGCCATTCCTCCAAATTCAGGAAAAGAATTCTACTTTCAGAACGTCAGCTTTATCTTTTCTCAGAGAAACAGGGCTTGGACGAAACGGCACTTTTAAATTCATTATTTGTGAAAAACGCTTTTTCAAAATTGTCCCAGTAGCTATTCTTCTCCGTGTGCATTGCATGCTGGGGCGGATCCAGGATTTAGTGAGAGGGGGTTCGGACAAGCAGAGTGCAAAGCAGAACATTTTAAACAAGGAATATTCTGGCCTACGTTATCTTGCTGCTTTTCCTTGCACTTTAGGGGGGTACCCCCCCCCCTAGATCCGCCCCAGCATAGTTAATAAATTACCTATGCCTTGTAATCCGAAGATAACGAATCTATCCTCCAAGACGGGTATAGCTCATTGATAGCTGCATCCCACAGCTATTGATCGTTTCACTCACTCCCCTGCAAGAGATACAGGTATGATTGGTAAACTGCCGCTGCCACGTCATGTGCATGAAACCAGGCAAGATGGCTGATCTTTAAGTATTTTGTGGATAGATTGAGTGAATTTAGCCCTTGACCCAGCCATGTATCAGTGAATGAATTGAAGGCTGCTGTTGGTAAGCTACTCTTCTGAACTTCCTTATACTAAATCACTCCAAGACAAAAATCATGTTGATGGGGACTAGTTAGAAACTAAGCCAAGTGAGCTCGTTCACTAGTGACCATAAATAACGCTGCACTTGAGCACGTGTACAAGTTCAAGTATCTGTGGTTACACTTGACCCTAATTTGTCGTGGAACGAACACATTGATGTATCGTGAAACAAAATACTATCTTCGATACTCGGTATGCTCTGCAAAGCCCGCAAAGTTCTACCAAGAGACGCTTGTTTAACCCTGTTCAACGCTTTGGTGCTGCCCTTATTTGATTACTGTTGTGTCGTTTGGGATGCCTGTGGACAAAGAAACAAGAACTTCCTTGACCGTCTGTACCGTCGAGCCGCAAGTATAATTGAGGGGCGCAAGGTCACTGAAAACGAACTGGGTACTGTCTTCAAATGGCGATCACTGCAGCGTCGACGAGACTACCATAAATGCCTGCAGGTTTACAAACGCCTCAATGGACTTGCGCCAACGTACCTTCTTGACAACTTTGTGAAGTTTAATCAAATCCACAGCTATGATACCCGCAACAAAGACCTCCTCCACTTGCCGCTAGCAAAAACCACGAAATTTCAAACTGCGTTTAAATTTAACGCTGCGAAAACTTGGAATTCGCTGCCATCTTATATCCGCCACTGCTGCTCTATTACAAGTTTTAAGCACCACACTAAACAACTTTTTACTTAAAGAATTTGCATATAAACTCATTTTTGCACTGTACCACTTCGCAGCACCTGTATATTTTTATGTTTTCGCGTGATATCTGCCTTCGATATATGTTAATGATTTATTTAATCTTTTGTTTTCTTGTTGGTTTTTGTTACACAGGGCTCCATTCAAACCAGCGCTGCTGGACTGGATTCTCTGTCAACTCTAGTACATAAATAAATAAATAAATTCTAATAGCCGATGCAAGCAAGCAGGGTCAGAGAATTGTTCGCTAGAAACCTATATACCACATTTGTAAGAGTTAAGTTAAAACTATATTTTTAAATAAATCGGTAGATAAAATACGCCCTTACAGCCACTAGATTCTAATAAACTCGCAGCCTTAGTCTGAAATTAACCAGATGTCAATACCCTTTTACGATATGTCAACTATGGTTTTAGTTTTAAAATCAACCTTGAACTACCTGGAATTGAAATGTCGCATTTTTTCACCATGATTTGAAGTTCTGTACAGAAATGTACTCTCTTTTTGTTTTGACCCGGCAAAACATTGCAAAATAACTAATCAATCCAAATCAAATTACTCAGTCATCAAATTTTATGTTGATAACCTTTGAATTGCTAAAATTTTTATCGATACCTGTAAGTTAAAACTTTTCAGTAAAATATTTCTGTTACCAGTAATTTTGAGAGCAACTGATCTCAGTGCGAAGTGGCCACCAGGGCTTTCAAAGCTCTGCGCGCGTGCTTTAATTTACAATGGCGTGTGGTCGGTGCATTAATTTTCAGTTGTTCATTTATTTCCTTCTTCTTTTAGCTTTATCAACAAATTTCAACACTTGTGGCCTTTGTTACGACTGGTGGTTGCTGCTCTGTATAGATAGATATGATAAAATAGCAACCAGTAATGACTTCTATTGTGCGACACTAGGAACCGGGCGTGCAATACAGCGGGGTGAACAAAATAAATATATTATTAAATTCCTACCAATTTTGGCCGAATTTCGAACAAAGGCATAAAGTAGGCTTATTGTTATGTTGTTTTTGATAAACATGAAAAAGAAAAATACAAGCGGCAAAGTCGTCTGTACCACTCTATAAAAAAGCTAAATCCTTGACGTTTTGCGTGTCCTGTTCAGTGGAAGTTTGATTTGAACGGCGAGGTTTGAGTGTTTTGCTTGGACTAATTGGGAGCACACACGCCACGCGGTTAGTCAATGTTTGTAGTTTTAATACAGTAAAGTGTACAGAACACAACCTTCAGCTTTAACCACGTGCTTCCTCTGCCGAAGTTAATATATGCGACCTTATTTAACCGGTAGAAACGAAATCACTTGCCGAGCATTTAATTACCGATGACAATTAGGAGAATTTAAAAAGAACCGATTGTTTTAAAAATTAGTTTTTTTCAGTTTGTTATTTTCCTCCAAACACATTTGGATCTTTTAAAGGATTTGTTTAAAGGGAACAATTCATGTTGATCTAGTTTTACAGGTACGGAGATCAAATGATGAACACATTTATTCGGCTTGAAAGGTCATCAGTCGTGTCATTGCCAAGGTGAACGACGAAAGAATTCACCAAGATTTGAATAGTACTTTATGTGGTACTTGTAGATAAATAAGGCGTTGATTAAATAATATTGTTTACTAAAATTGAAGATTACTAACAATGATATGGGAAAGAAAATCTCTAGTAAATATTTGGCTAAGAAGAAAGTTAAGGTACATTTGGAGTCACAACACAAGACCTGTCGAGAATCGTACACGTGTGGTTATGAACCTGGGGTATTGTTATTCCAGGCGTGATTGAAAGAAACTCGCTAATTCAAAAAGCTAAGATAAGATGACATTTAAGAACATAAGCAGTTAATTGTTTTCATTTCTTGAACTTCACGACAAAAGATTTAGTGCTGGCTTTCAATTTGGACATAATCTGACAAGTTCTGCGCATTGTGCGGGCAGCATGCCGGGTTTAGTTGACCTTTTTATAATAAACAAAACCTTGAGTCAACTAAAAAGTGATCGTTTGCTTTCATTTCGCAGGGATTTGTTATCAGTATGCTTCCACTTTCGTTAGTTGTTTAGAAGAGTTACAGGAAAACCAATGAAATTCTGTGACTAAAAACTGATGGACTTCCAACCGTCAACTGAGCAGTCGACTAATACAGAACTTTGTCTTTTACAAAAAAGTGCGATGAGTATTATTGGATCACATGTTCAGCATTGTTTTGAGACAAAGAAAATCAAAAGGACCATGCAACTGAAGGTTTTCAAACAATCCACGAGAGTCTAACCTAAAAAGAAATAAGAAAGCTTATAAAGCAAGTAGCATCGAATAATTCGGTGTCAAAATGTTGAAAAAATGTACAATAGATAATAGCCCAAAGAATCTCAAACGTTTATCTGTTCACAAAATGTAAACAACGAAGTCTACTTGGATTGTACTCATTTACTTTCAAAAAGTTGAAGTTTTGCATTTACGGGTGATCGATAATTCGATCTTCCACTTTGTAAGAACATCGTCATTTTATGAACCGTCCAATTATCTTGGGTGCTTAAATGACCTGATGACTAAAGCGAACTATATCATACCTCACCAGAACTGACAGTTGCTCGTATGTATAAACAAGAAAGCTCGAGCAAAGACCACGTAAAGTCATGGTCTGAATAAAGAAATGACAACAGCCGATATTTTAGGGTGCAATGGTGAACTATAAAACCCATAAACTTCGAGAGTCGTTCACAAGTGTATCGAACAGAGTGTGACGACTTATTACAGAAGGCCGCATAACAGGGGCCGCGGAGAGGGTAAAGCTAGGGTGAGGACTTAGCCCCTTCACTTGTTGCAACATTGCAAAGAGCTATAGCTAGCTACCGACAAAAATGTATTTTTAGCCCCGCCACCTAAAGTCATTAGTCAGCACGTCTCCTCCGCTCCCCCCGTTGCAAAGCGGCTGTGCTGTGACTGCGCCACAACTTGTCATATTTTTAAACTGATTTCTTGGACGGTTAGCTACTGACTGAAGATTGCGAAATAAAATTTTCTCAATGGCAAATCTACCTGTATGGAGATACTTTCTGTTATAAAGCACTGGCGAATTCTGTAGACTGAAAAATCATTCGGCGTTTTGGTGAACAGATGAAACACGTACTGACAATTTGCTCAAGAGACCATATTCTTTGTACCTTACGGATTGTCTACCGGCAAAATGATGAGATATTTATATAAAAAGTATTTGGATAGAAATGATTACAATTTGGAGAAGGTTTTATTAGAGTTTCGGTATATCGATTGTTGCACCGAAAAAGATTTGAGGAAATGTAAGAAACCTTGAGCTGTACCCAGAACTCAAATTAGAGGCTTTCTACTTTTAAAATATGCCGTCCCAATTCTCCAAAACGTTATAAATAAAGACTCACTGAATACTAGAGGAAATTATATGGTTCTGTATCATTTTGAGTCTCTCCTTACTTTATTCGTTACTGTGTGAGTTGAAGATCTTCATTATGTAGATGCACTCTCGTATCTTTAATAGTTAATCTGTGATTTGTTTTGACAAATAGTTTTTGAAAATGCGTTATTTTGGTTTAAGAATTTGTACATGCATGAGTTGCTCGAGCAGATGTACGTCCCCGTCGTTTTGTATTGTGATCATTGACATTGTGTACTTTACTACTGTACGACAATGGCCGTATTCTTCTCTGGTTTCCGTAGTTTTATAAAGCCGATGAGAGGACACAACTAACTCTGAATTAGAGAAGCATGCGCATGTGTCGACGTGTCGACGAGTCGGCCTCGCTAACCTCTCGATAATCAAAATTGTTTTGTCGTGGAAAGTTTCGGATAAAAAGCTTAGCTCCAAACAATGGCCATCATATCACAGAACTAGCACTTAGTCGAACAAAGGGTGCGTGATGTTGTAAAACCTTACTAAAATATGTTTCGGGCTTGTCAAGGCTTGTGATGTCATGTTGGTTTTTTCGTCATCACCGGTAACTCGAGAAAGATTTAGGCCTTATTTAACAACTCATTCAAACTGCCAAAAGAACGATTTGCTCTCCCGTTTTGTAACCTTAACTGAATCCCAAAATCTACTAATTGTCAGGTTTAATACTTTCATCGGAAACCGATGCAACCCCACTCCCACAAACAATAGTTGTTTGTGAAACGGGTATTTTTAAAGAAATCCCAAATACTGGCTTAAATCTCCACTCTCAAGCCAGTATTTGGGATTTCTTTGAAATCGCCTGTAATCGGTGGGATTGTGAACGTGTGCTGGAAACTCGTTCAAGTCGAGAAGGATGGATAGTTGTTGTTACTGGGAGTCATGACTCAGTGTGTTGGATTATGGAGTAATATCAAGGGGAGCTTGTAATGAAAACAACGCTGTTGTCTGCTAAAGCTTTAAACCCTGCCACATGCGACTAACACATTTAGCTATTTCAAGTAACTACAATGTCAAAAAACTTGACCGACAAACCATTTCTCCGTGCCTCCTCGAGTTACGAACAATAGAACACGAGCAGAAATCTCCATATCGATAAATTAACAAGCTCGGCACGGGAATGGCCGATGGTCACTTCGCGAAAGTACAACAAACCTCCACTAATTGATAGGTCAGAGCAAACAATGAACAAAAGATCACGTTAACCACATCCAAACAACACACGACTCGAGTCGGCACACACCGGGCGAACAATCACAACATGGAACCGATACATTTCTGAAGAATGCAGCGAAATTATGTTGACTTGCTCAATTACACGGAATAGCTGAGTGATGAATAGAAACATATGTGATATCTAGCAACAATGATATAAAGTTTATTATTAAAGGAGTCACCCTCTTGGACCGAAGCGATTAGAGAGACAAGGAAAAAGCTGAGAATATTTACAACGAACTAAAAAGCTAAATAGTACTTCAGTTTACGTTCTTCGCGCTTGGTAATAACATTAATTGTTATAAAATTTTACCGAAATTATAGTGCATAGTTTCAACAGAAGGAGGAGATAGTTTGTCATTGGACCCAGGTTGAAGGTAATCCGGCGGTATTTGCCCCTCAATACAAACACCAAATTATTCCACTGAACTGAAATCCTGAAATTTAATAGACTCCGACAAATTACTCTAGAAGTTATGCATAAGTTAATTCCTTCAGTCAAGTAAGTATGGGTTATTTCTTTTGAAATGTGCCACCTGATTTGAAACTTCAAGTCTAATTTCGGAACATCAAGAGCATATGGGAAAGAAAGGCAATTAAACAGGTCAACGTCTCAACTTATTTTATTTGTTATGAATAGCAATTTGCGGGGCGGGAACTCGCAAGGAATAAACATAAAAGCTGCGTTATAAAATCGAAAGTTTAGAATAATTTCTTGTTTCGGTGTCCTTTCTATAAACTTGCAGGTAATTTTGGCAAACAGTACAATTTTAAGACAAAATCGTAACGAAGTTTTTTCATGAAAACCATGATTTCTTCGCTTGTTGTCTTTGGTTTTAGTATTACTTGGAGCTTTTAACCAAGCCATGCTTTACAACAATGCAAGCTTATGCAAGAGTACAAAAGCAGAATAAAACAGAATGGATATCTTCAATAATGTATTTTGGTATTCATTGTTGAGGTTTTGGTTTTATTAAAATGTCAAGAAAGGAACGTAAAAACAGTGAATGACAGATAAAACAAAACTGAATAGGTTATGCAAAACCAACACTTTTTGTCAATGGGGAAATTTACATTGTTATCAAAACACCTGGTGGAAAGAGATCTCTCGACAAGCGAAGCATTTACTACTCTCTCGAATGTTTGAAGCTAAAGCAACTGACCATCAACTGCGGTCTTCAGCATATCCCTGTGACGAGTGTATAAGGTCAAATGGAAAGCAGAAGTTGATGAATATCAAGACGAGAGCAGATGCTCTTGGACAGTAGTAGAATTAGCAATGCAAGTTACGGCAAAATCAGTTTATCAACTAATTTGTTCTAATCTAAAGTCTCATTCGAAAAACACACTTTAAAATGTTTTTAGCTTTACACCTGTATATGATATCTGCGGATTGCTGACATCATTTTGTTTAAATACTAGCTTGAAGATGAAGAAATAGCTAAAATAGTCCGTTCAGCGATGCTTTTCCTTGAACAAACCTTATACTGCAGCAGAAACAAAATTGATTCTTAAATAATTGTAACTCCACTTGGCTTCAGACTACTGCATAGTGTGAAGTTAGAGCAAAATTGTAGATAATGCATGGTTTGAACAGGCGTTAACACAGCTTTATTCGCCATACAAGATTGAACAAATCCAAAATGTCAATAAACTCTTGTGGCACGCATGGCAAGGCATGCGACAAGGCGATAAAACGATAATAGCACCCTGATATGGGGGCTGAAAATGCTCAGGGTTTCCCATTGTGTTGTCACTGCTGTTAGCACGATTCCTTATAACCCAATTATTAGTAGAATGCAAACTGACACTAACAAAAATACTCACAGCTTTATGATTTTCTACCCTGCCTTCCGAGATAGTTTAGTTTTGTTTTGATATTAGAGTCAGTTTATACTCAATCAGTGGCCTTAGACCATTGCGTTTTGTAAAACTGAATAACGAACAGAAATCCTCAGTGACGAAGTGAATTATACGACCTTGGTTACGGATAAATACAGATTTTAGCCTGATAGCAATTAACATCATTTTTTCCTTTTTTTATAGTTATCCTCATATATCTCGTGAGTTTGATAGCTGTTTTGTGACCGGCAAAGCCATTCTAGTATCCGCACTGTTTGGAGCCGAAGTTTTGAAGAGGGGCAGTTAAAATTTACTTGTGAGGCAAGCTATAGAGAGAAATGATTAATAAGATGGCAAACGACCGGCGGAAACGCAATGTCTTAAGCAGTAGTTGTGTGATAATTTGTGAAAGCTGGAAACGCTACGAGAAAATAATTGTAGTTCATAGCTGCTGAAGAACGTTTCTCGCGTTCACGCAATCACACAAAGTCCAGCAAAGACACACATTCGATGTTATGTATCAGCTATCAATTTTCCGCTAACATTGTTCAGAATTTTACAGCGAGGAGCGTGTGTCTGTATTGGCTGTGTTGAGATAGCCTAGGGCCACAACTACTCAACAATTTTCTCAAATTACCAAATTAAACGTCCATTGATAGTTTTGAATACCCACCAAGGAAGCGAACTCAAAACAACCTCCTTTAACAATACCCACTTTTGAAAGCTAACAAACTGTACTTATAATTTTCTTCCGAAGCTGTAGTTTCAGGAAACGAAACGATAAAATGGGCAAATTGATTTTACGACTCTGCTTGACACGGATCATTTCATTTCCGTTCAAATATCATTCGATAATTACAAATCGGAGTTTTTGTAAATATGATTTGCTTAAAATGAATATGTTTGGCCACTAAGTGTAATTTTCTACCGGAAATTAGCAGCCCGATATTTTATTACTACTCTTTTACGAATTAAGCTCTCAGTTCACCTGCCCATCGAGCTTTCTACCCATGATCACGCATTAATTTAACTCACTCGAAACTTTTAAATCGATATTTTTTCGCTATATTTTAACCATTAAACACCGTTTTTGTTCAAGCGGTATTCGTCACATGTCGATAAACTTTGTAATGTTTCCACTTTGAGAAAAATTAAGACGCGGAATGTCAGAGCAAGAAATCTTTGAAAATCGACCGGATAAAGCATTCAAGATGAAAGAGATAAGTCTTTGTTATTTGCCAATCGAGATATCTAATTGTGATACTTTTAGCTTGCAGTATTTTTCTTCTGGAGTTGAAGAATTTGCTCTAAATATCCTTGTATACAGGTAAACGATGAACTCCAAACTTCATTTCATTTTATTTTATTTTCATGTTGTACCATACTTAAAACCGCTAATGAGCTGACATACGAAACAAATACTCTTTTACAACATTTTAAAAGATTCTCAAATAGGGTTTCCTCTTGTCAAACTCGATCTTTGTGTTTGCCTGAGCGAAATTTGAAATCTTAATAGTTGTTCTAAAAGCCAGAAGTGTTACAAACTTAAGTTATTGACTTGTTAACATGAAACCTTTCCAATGTGTTTTCGAATGGTAATTTGGGTTGAGCAAAGTAATTATAAGGCTGTTATTTTCGAACCACTTTTAGTTTTGTCTGTGTCTTTGTAATTTGCAACGCCGAAAGAATTATTGATACTCGAGTATTGTTCAATTTCGATCAAATTAGCGCACACAGTCTTCAAGAAAAAGCTCCCGCTGTATTTGTTGAAAGCCCTCGCAATTATGTCCGTTCAAATACAAGAAATGAAATTATTTGACAAAGGAAAGAGAAAGAATCAAACAGTTTACACTCTTTATCAGAAAGTTCGATTGAAAACAAGCAGGAAACGATTCGGGCAAATTCTAAGATAAACATTTCTTTTAAACACGAAGAACTGAGACAAACAAGAATAAAGGGGAATGAACCGCCAATTGAATTCATCATTTTGTTAAGTTTCACAGCAAAGTGAGATGTAACTCGTCATGTCGTCCAGTCAGTTCCATTATGCTTGTCGATAACAAGAAAAGATCGTACCTTAACTTTGCACTGACAGTCCTTCTGGCTTGTAATTTAGGAAGAGTTTGTAAAGTACAAAATGGCAAAATCAATTCAAAGGAATACTAAATTGCAGAATTAGGCCGGTGTTCGTGAAGCCTTATTTGGGTTTTCAATTCATGCTTCTCAAAGTTCGTTGAAAATGGAATTTTGGGAAACAAATTAAACAGCTTTTTCAACTAACGTACAAATAATTGGAACTAAATTTGTTCGAAATGCGACAAGATAGAAATTTAATATTCGCCGCCTCTCCTAATTACCCACAACACAACACAGACAGTGCGGGTATTTCACACTTAAGAGCAATGAAAGGGCGACAAATGGCGTCGATTTACCAGCTCTGAAACGTATATTACTGTTCAGCCATGTGATTGAGTAAGTGTATAGCACACTGGTGGCTCACAGACTGCAATGCGCCACAAGTTCACCGCTAACCCATCGATTCGAATTGAAGCCAGTTTGGTTTGAAGACAGGTGCATGCAAATTTGTATTCTTACTACCACGCAAAAAAGGAATCATTCCCCTTAAAAATCACTCCGCGGTCTGTTCTTAAAACCGAACTGATTATGCATGGGGTGACAATGAGTGATTTTTCTATAGCAAGGCGAGGGACTAATGGAAGACTAAAGAGTTCACTGACAGATTTTTGAATGCTGATATTAATCTACTTGGCCTGGTGCCCTTCCTCTTTTTGCACCAAGTTGTACTAACTCTTTTCAAACTCTTGAAGATCTGTATTATACCTAAACATCGAGTTAACCTTGAGATTCTTTAACTTCTTTTTCGTTGTTTATCTTGCTTTATTTTCATTCAAATTTATGAAAACGAAAAGGAACAAGAAATATTCAAAACCATCTAAAATAAATAACAATCTTGGCAAGCTGCTAAAAAGACCCGAACTAATCAAAAGGCGAGAAATACCCGTAAAATGTTTTCTTTAATTCCTGCAGATTTTATCTATCGTCTCCTCTTGAACACAGCAAAGAAATCAGAGGGGAATTTGACCATGCTCGAGTCAGTCTACACTAGTCTCTACTAGCTCTTTCTTGTATTATGTAAGTCAAACATAGTCAACTGATTAAGGGCTGTTAAAAGACCACCAGATTCCAATTTGCAATTTATGAATCGAAGTCGGAGAATTATTAATGATTTAACCTGTTTCATTCAAAAGGATAAAAAACATGGAAGAGAGACTTTCGCCGCAGGTGTCTAAAGCGTTTTCGGTAGTTAGCGATCCAAAATTTTTAATGTAACAACAATAATAACACAACAATGGTATATCAAATGCAGTACTGACCATGTATCAATCTCAAGATCTGTTTTGGGACTTCAGGCGGTTGTGATTATGAAGTATTGGTTTGAGGGAATGATGTACTTCAACAGTATAGATGTTATAAATGGAAACCGAGTCAGCATGAACGAAACTGTTATCTTCAGTGCCAGAATTGTTTGCCGTGTTTCTCCTTTAGGTTAGAGTGTAATCTGATGGTGCAGCAGAAGAAGACAGAAAAAATAGATTTCTTTTTGTGATATTTAGTTGCTAAGATGTACTTTGACAGCACTCCAAGTCTGATATTTGAACTCAACAGTTACAAGGGAGTCGAGTTGAGAATTCACTTTTGTATCTCAGTGAGTGGTATGCACAACACAGACTAATTGTTAGTGCCATGGGATGTTTCTTTTTAGTGAATGTGCTCAGAATACTTTGTTACTGGGACAACTAAATAAGAAATCGGGTTGGTTTTG
>JANSTR010043561.1:0-13244 GCA_025434805.1 Antipathozoanthus remengesaui | reverse complement strand
TGCATGGACAATCATCCAGTGTGTTCATGTTATGCATGGACAATCATCCAGTGTGTTCATGTTATGCATGGACAATCATCCAGTGTGTTCATGTTATGCATGGACAATCGTCCAGTTTGTTCATGTTTATATTTTAAAAGCATGTCCACAATAATATATTTATTTCATGTGCTTTTGTAGCTACCAAAACAGTGCAATACAGCTCGCAGCATTTTGTCTTAATCCCTGATTTCTACCAGTTTTCCATTTTGTTATTATAACTAGAAGTTCGCAACAGAGAGTGAAGTACTGTGAGCTATATGTATAAAGCTATGGGTCAGATAAAATAGAAAAATAATGGCTCGTATAAATGGCATGGCACGAAATCCATGTTCACAGCTTATAAAATAAACCGCCGACATGACATAAGCCGCGGCTTATTCTCGCCAAGCGGTTTTGAGCTAGGCTTATCTTACTTTGATCGTCAACCCGGCTAACTCTGGCCGTGCACAGTTACTGCGCATGCTTGTGTTTTGTTACTGTCGCTCATGTCGCGCACCTCTCGCTCGACCGCACTCTGATTCGCGCTGAAAGTCGAGGTTTCCTTTCATGCTGAGTAAGATGCTCGTTCAAATCCGCTAGTTTTCGAACTAACATTAACTTTGACGGAAAACATAACTTGCAAGCAATTTGCAGGGTAGCCAAGCGTTTGCCCGAGCCATGTTGACAAATGCGAGCAGGAATAATATAATATAAACCTCAGAAGAGACACCATAATAAGATTCGTCATCGCTGGTGAACTTCGCCGCGAACGGCGAACCGGCCATTTATACGACCAGTTCGCGGATTGTGTAAGCCGTGATCGTATATATGGGTTCGTTCGCGGCTAATGTAAACGGCAACCTACGTAATGACACACTCTACAAATCAGGTAAAATTAAGAATGAATTTAATTCGAAATTTATGGCCAATGCAGTGACCGCGCTGCGGGAGTGGCTATGGGTCAGTAGCCGCCCCAATAATTTTCCAAAATTTTCTAAAATTTTGTATAAAAAGTATAATAAAAGCAAAAACAAGTTTTTTTGAACGCAACTGTAATCCCCCCTCTCTCTATTTTCCCCAGTTCTCTCGCAAATTATCTATGTCTGCCACAGAGTCGTTGGGTAAAACTACAGCTACGCGCGAGCTAGCCGTCCCAATCCGCAGCAGCGCGGTCCCTGCAATGTCGCGATCGCTGTAATTCCATATAAAATCTTAAATTTGCAGCTGGTCGTAAACTCAATTCTAGCCGTTTGGGCTACCTGTGACGAAATGACATCTTGAAAAAACAGTGCGCCATCCCACAAGTCTTTGTGGTCGCAGATCAAAGGTATCTTTGCCAAGATTAGTTCGCTGCTCGCTCACTCACAACAATGATAATTTCTAAAGGAGTAGCTTCATTAGAAAGTAAATAATTAATTGTTTTTAACATGTGCTAATCTGGTAATGATAGGGGGTAACTATCATTGAAGAGGGGCAGCTGGAAGTGAGGGGGGGGGGGTGTTCAGCTGGCAATAAAGGGGGGTATGTTGGCAATGAGCGGGGGAAGGTGTTCGGTAATGAGCGGGGGGGGGGGGGTGATCAGCTGGCAAAGTTCATGAAGATGACACAATTTGACATAATATCATAAAAACAAAACAAAATACAAATTAATATATATATTATTTAGCTATGAGTAAATAATTATTTAATGTAAACTGTTCGTTTGATTTTCGCTTAAAATATCTCTACGTTTTGTTTTTGTTTTTCGTTCCACAACGGAATTGTTTTTCCGGAAAGGCGTAATCAAGGTTGTTGGTTTGCATCTGGCAAACCCGTCGTGTATACGATGCGACGGAGAATTATCAAATCTAACAAACTGCTTTAGTTAATATTGGTTGCAAATTAGATTTTTTTTGTTCTCTTCGTGTGCGAGAAGAGTAAATATATACTTGATATTGACCCAAGCGCCGACCCTTTTCTCATATTTTTGAAAGTCAAGTCTGAGGCAAGAAAATGTAGACGGTACTGAATCGCTTCGTGTCGCCTCTTGACTGGTTAGGCGGTGCAACAAATTTTAGTTCAATCAGTAAAAACTCTTCAACCTAACAAAACATCTGAAGGTTAATCTTAATCAAAATGATATTGGAACAAATCTAGCATTTTTTGCGCGCTTTTGTGTGGCGCAAGCGTGCATTCATGTGTCGATAGATGCACGCCCGTGCGTCTACATTGATGGGTTTAGAATATCTCCGTTTTCATGTAATTAAACGTAGCGTTTTCGACCGTCCACACTGGAACCATGGTGCTCACTGACTGATGATAACAAAATTTCAGAAGTTTTCCAGGAGTTCTCCAGAGTAGAAAATTTATTTTTCCAGGACCCAAGTCCAGATTCTCTCTCGGCAAAACAAAACGATATCAAGTAACTTCTGCCATAGTAGCAGCAATTGGTATATGAATGCATCGTCTCATTTTATACATGTAGCAACTCAAGGCACTTTTCAGCTCATGAAGACCCTTATAATTATACACCTTCCTGAATGCAGTCTGAACAACACAATATCAGTCTACCGAGAGTCTAGAGCCTACATAGAATACAAAAAGTACAACTATCTGTAACGACCCGTTAGTTAAGTGCTGCCGATTTTCTAGTTCTGGTTGGTTTCAACCCCCTTTCATTCTTGAAACTAGACAAAGTGTTTTGTATGCAGTTATTTTTCAGTTGTAGTTGTTTTACTTTGGTAGGGAGTTATACAGTTCACAATAGCAAAATGTTGTTGCAGTGTGGATGAGGTTTATTTGGCTGTTTGTTTGATAATAATTATTTTTGCAGTCAATGATATTAAAATATCAAAAAATAGTAGAACGTACTCGGAAAAGCCATTTGTTTTATGAATTGTGACTATTCACACAACACCGTCGCTCGAGTGGAGCAAGATTCGACACTTCGAAGCAGAAAAGCACAGAAACACTTGTCCTGTTCTCCTATAATTTTACACACAACACAATCTTATGTATTTCTATATTTCTGTCAAAAAAAATGATTCGAAAGTCGCTGAAATGAGGTTCAAAACTTGCGAATTTGTCGTAGAGCAAGATTCGGCACTTCGAAGCAGAAATCACACAGATCCCTTCAAACAAAGCACTATCTAATTGATATCTAAAATTCCGTGAAAAACGTTTGGTCAAAAATACCATTTTTCTATCGAAAACTTGTGATTTTGTTCCTCGACAGAACCGGTTTCCGGTCTCAGATTGCGCAAGAGCAGAGTGGCCACCCCTGAAAGAGTAGTTGTGAAACCGGACGGAATTCACGATTAGTGAGGAAACTTTTGGTCTGATCATAAAACTGTTGAAAATATTTCCACAACTGAAATCCAGGAGTTTTCCAAGAGTATACGGTGAAATTATCTGTCTTCTCGATCCATATCCAAAACTTTCAACAATTGGTACAGTATTTTGGTTAATTCCATTCGGTTAAACATTCACCAATTTATTTGCAGAAAGTAAATGGGGTGATAAGAGGGTTTATGAAGCCTGAAGGTACATGGACATATAATGAACGTGAAAACCTATGGTGCGATAAAACATTTAAATACATTAGTAATAACCCAAGCCGCCTACAAGCAAGTTGCTGTCTGCCATAAACAAAAACAAATATACACCAAGGAGAAATAGGTGTTAGAATTTGCCGAGATGGAGAACTGGTATACTTTTAGAAATACTTTCATCATGTCACCACTGATGTATTAAAGAAGAAGTGTAACCAAATGTAGTCCTTAAAAGGTAGTTTTAGAATTGCTTTTATATTATACTTATATTTCATATTCTTATATTTGAAAATAGAGTAGTTCGTTTCATTACTGTCAGTGGAAATACGCAATCCAGCCCTGGAGGTGTAGGTGTATGGAGGTGTATGTAGGTGTATGGAGGTGTATGTAGATCGATTGAGGTATATGAAGTTATAGGAAGGTGTAGGTGGTGTATGGAGGTATGTGGAGGTATGTAAAGGTGTAAGTAGGTAAACGGGGGGTGTATGTAGAATGACGTATAAGAAGTTATAGGAAGGTGTAGGAGGTGTATGGAGATATGTGGAGGTATATGAAGGTTTAAGTAGGTATGTGGAGGTATATGAAGGTTTACGTAGGTATGTTGAGGTGCATGTAAAGCTATTGAGGTATATGAAGTTATGAGGAAGGTGTAGGAGGTGTATGGAGGTATGTGGAGGTATATGAAGGTGTAAGAAGGTATGTGGAGGTGCATGTAGAGCTATTGAGGTATATGAAGTTATAGGAAGGTGTAGGAGGTGTATGGAGGTATGTGGAGGTATATGAAGGTGTAAGTAGGTATGTGGAGGTGCATGTAGATCTATTGAGGTATATGAAGATATAGGAAGGTGTAGGAGGTGTATGGAGGTATGTGGAGGCATATGAACGGTGTGGGGATGCATTTGAGATATATATGTGTATGAAAAGGAATACTTCGGAGCATCTATAGCACTTTGAAGTGTACTACATGAAATATACAAAAGCAAATAAAGATAGTTGTTTTCAAAGTTTCCACAAGGAAGAAAACGACATAACAACTAACAGCGACGAACTTGAACGTGAACCAGAACTACACCCAACTTCGGTTTAGTATTTGCGTACACGAACTAAAACAACCCGGTCGGCAATCAGCGGAAAACGAGTTTCATTATTTTTTCTAGGTTTTGCTATCTTTTGTGCTTCTGCATTTAATTTTTATTATTTGTTTTTTAAAATTTCTTTGTGTATTATTATTTGTTAATGTTCTCACTTTGTATGCATGCGCATAGTATTTCAGTAAATGTATCACGATGTTAAAAAAAATTGTAAAATGGAACAGAATTAATTGCAAAAAGACAGCGGTTTGTAAACCCTGACTGAATGCTTTAGCTGTGCGCCAATCGAGTTATATAGATGCTCTTAAGAAGTTGGAATGCACTCAAGAAGCACTGAAACGACACGCCGCGACATTCGTAGATTCAGTACAATTTTTTAAAATTAAGAACAAACTTAATAAAAACAGTGAGGCTCAAATCGTCTGAAAAATAAGAACAAATAAAGAACAATCCGAGGCTGAAATAAGAATGTTACGAAAAAAATAACGTTAAGAACAATGGTGAAACACAGCAAGCAATCACACTCACTTACTTTAATACAAATAAACTCTAACTTAGCAAATAATGTATACATACTTGCACTGTCTTTTCACAAAAAATACTGGAGATACTGTCTGCCTCAAATCACAAGAAAATCAGAGCATACAAAAGCACCTAAAAACATTTTAGTTGATTCTCAGCCATTCAAAAATATATGGCAGTTACGAACAAAATAAAAACATTTTGAGCCTCAAATTACTGAAAAAATAAGAACATTGAGCCTGAGCAAAATTCTACTGGTTCTTAATAGAAAAAAGTGTAGTTGACCATCAATTTTGCTACTCCTTGCTAGTTGTGTTACTAAATTTTAAAATCATTTAATGACATTTCTGCATTTGTTGTTTGGTATTTTAACGGATGAGATCGAGTTAAGATTGTGATTAAGCGCTTCGAAAACATTGGCATTTCTACAATTTTTTGTTTTGGTGCATTTAAACGAACAAGATCGAGCTAAAATTGCTTCAACTGGTGCAAAATTCTTTCTCCAAGTTAAGCAATTAGCATGCTATATTTAAAAGAACGATATTTGAGATAAGAATGCTGTAACACTGAAAAGGCCAAAGTTTAAGAATATGTTGAGTGCACTGATACCGAAAAAAGAAACACATATTTATTTTTGTAACCAACTAAGATGCATTCTATCAAGATATCGCGAAAGAGCAGTGTACTTTGTACTTTCACGGCATTTTCACATTTGATTTTGGTGAAGAAGAAAAGCTAATGTAAACGACAATTTGTTTTAATTCAGGTATCTTACAGAGGAATTTGGGTGTATACATGCGACATGTGCCGAGTGTTACGTTGGGAAACCGCCCTTTTGACGTGTAGTGACACAAACTAAAACAACCCCGAGATGAAAAAATTTATTGAAGAATAATTAAGATTCTGAAAAAAGCTAAGAACCTTTGACTCAGCGAAAACTAAGATTAACGTCCTTTACAAAAAAAATCGAGTATATCTACTAATGTCAGGATAATAAGTGAATTAAAAGTAAGATATTCTTCAAAGTTGTTCTTGATCTTTTTTGTATAATTTTAGCCACCCACGCTTTACTCTAATTGTGTTTTTTTATAAAAGGCGAGATATTAAAGCAAGCGGTATGAAAACTTAGAAACCCTTACGATCGAAAGAGGAAGATACCAAGTTCCGAAGTTACGTGACGCTTACGAATTTGCCCAATGTACAATGATAATCTTATAGGGGCGCAGTACACTTTCTTTCAAATTTTACATCATATGAAGTTTCAGAAAAGAATTATAAGAAAAACTAAACAGGAACACCGATATAACACGATGTAAGCGAATGAAATTGCGGCATTTATTCTGAATCCGGATACTTCGTCCTGTTATCAAGATATTGCTTTTGTTTTCAATTGCTTAAAGAAACGCAAAAATACAATTTTATTTATAACTGTTAATTTTTTCTTTATATTTCTACCCATTTTATGTTTTGTAATTAAATGTATTATATTCTGGGTTTCGGTATGTTAGTGTTGTAATTGACTATAAAACAGAACTATATAAGAGTTATGTCAATGAAGCCTAATTTTATCTTTTTGTACATTTATCTTTCTCCTCCGGTCTTTCCTCGTATTAAATGAGAAGGATGGTGTGGAACTCATTACAAATTGACAAAAAAAACGTCCGAATCTGAAGCTATTTTAAAAATATAACTGTTTAGTTTGCAAGCAAACTTGTCACTGACCGGATTTTAGAATTCTAGATTTTATCTTCTTTACCTATTCATAGTGTACTTTTAAAAATTGTTTATCATCACTGGACGAAAACTTCAAATCATGGGATTAGAGAACATAGTTATTAAGATAAGACTTACCGGAGCAAATGCGCGTAGTGCTGAGTCGGTGAAGAAACAGCCACTATCATCAAACGGCAAATCTTTGTGCTTCTGCAAATCATCCTGGTCGCTTGGAGGAGAGTCAAGGTAATCAGTACCAAAAGCACTGAAAGTTTCGGCCTTTACGTTGTGAGGAGCGACTTCGTGTGGCAATTCAGCATCGCTGGCGTTGGAACCGTTTGGTAGGGCAGGCCACGGACTGCCGCAGGTCGGCCCGGAGGCAACAGCAGGAAAAATCTCTGTTGGAATGAAGCTGTACCTGGAGGACACCATTGCTGGGGCGTTGTCTGGCCGGTAGCAGTGCTGTTCACAAACGGATCGGACTGAATTTTTAATCCGCCAACCTGGCGGTGCTCTTGTGCGTCCATCGCCGTTGCTCCTACCACTGGCCTTCAGGTTTTTGATGAAGTTGGACGCGTAGCATATAATGTCGATTTTAGTTTGCACGCGTTTTTGGTCGTTAGGCGGCAAACATCGCTTCAGATCTAAAAATGCAGAGTTCATCTTTTGCACTCTAGCCCGCTCTCGTTCATTTGCCCTCAGTCGTTTGATTCCTGTAATGACTCTTTTACGACGTTTCTTGTTGTCCATCTTTCCGTTCTTTCCCATGGATTTCAATGACCTTAACAGCAGTCGTGGGGGTGTAGTGCCGAGGTGAAATATCGCGGCGTGTATCAGAACTGTTCTGTACTTGGAAGCATGCACAAGTCAAATGCGGAGTACTACAGTTCGTATCGGAGCAGTTTATTTTAATGATGGGATGTTTTGATTTTCCCATCCTGTTTTCTTGAAATTAAATCCTGCATTGATTTTTGTTTCGCCAATCTCGATCAATCAGTGCTTTGCTTATGAAGAGGCACGCGCAAGGGCGGGTCTTTTACTGACAAGTTGAAGATCTTGAATAAGAGAAAATAACGCGACGATAGGAAATATCCGAGTATTCACTTACGTAAGAGCGTGGCTGTTATCTCTTGCATTCCTGGATTTGAGGACCCCGCGACGAAGACTGCAAGCGGCGTAATATTTTACCGTCTGATCGGGATAACACAACCAACTTTGTAATACTTATTACGCCTTTTACAGTCGAATGCTCGTAAACTAGCTTTTGAATAAATGTATTGATCCACTTTAATGAAAGTCATCGTTATCTACAGAATCTCCGATGTTTTATATAAAGACACGCGCGAAAGATCAAATTTTACCATCAGATGAAAGCTACTATTTTTGTTTAGTCGAAAACGTTGGCGATTAGATGTTTGATGGTTTCGTGGCTAGATATACAATGTTAGAAGATATTTCAGTCTTTGAACACTATTTTTAACATCTCACTAGAACTTCCAAAACACGAAACCTGCAAAATATTGATTAACGAAAAAGGCAAAGTAAGACGGTAACCTTGACGTGTTCAACCGGTCTCTTTCTTTCTTAAGAAACTCTTGAAACCAGTATTAAAGTCAAAAGGGTTCCAAATAAACATATTTACATTTTCTGTCTGTCTAGCAGGATCCCATACCTTCTCTTATACTCTATCACCTTGGGCTACTTGGAAATTAAGGTCACCCGATTCCAGGCTTCCAGCTATAAAATGAGCCGATATCTTGTCTTCAAATCAATAATAAAGTATTAGAAATGTATTTTAGACGCTGCCTTTGCTTTTCATAAACAATGAGTATTTTCATCACTTAGTAAACGTTTTCATCACCTTTTCCATAATATAAAAGATATGTAATTTATAATTCACGAACTATAACTGAGATATTGAAATCCAGTGGGCTATATGTTCCAACGTTGGGCCTTAAACAAGTAATGCCTAGAAATGCACTTTTATGATATCTGATGGTTTATCTGTTTCTTTGGTGACCCCTCAGCTGTTCTCAAGTCCTACTAGCGTCACTGTTTCAGTGATGAAATTCACAGCCACTCCCTTCTCTCCCTATAAAACAGACAATTAAAATCGCAAACAAGTACCTGACAACATCAACCAAACCAACTAACAGCCGCCCCGCATGAATTCTGGTAAGAATGACCGAGAGATGACAGAGTAATTTAGGAAAAACAGCTCCATCTAATGGAATTGTAAATTATACCAATTAACCTTAAAGTAAATAGTATATCATTGAATCGGTTTTCAGATAGCAGCGGAATTTTAAAAGAAGATCCCCCATTAAGCTCAGGCACGAGTCTCATTCTTCGTTCGTTCATTTCTTCTTTTTATCCACTTTTCTAAATTACACATCTACCTCAACACATTTCGTCTTTATTATGCTAAACACGCCCGTGTGAATTTGTCAAGGGTCGCTAAACGTCCCAAACACACGAGCTTCAGTCGCAATGGCTTATATCCACATATAACCTGCTGAACATAACGATCACGAGCGACGTTCTATTTCTCAGTTCAGGTTTATAAGACAGGAGAATGAAACATTTCTACAAAGCTATACAGAGTGTTATGTTTCTGTAGATCGGCGGTCTACTATCGCGAAACGGGCCTACAGTTCATACCCAGTTATAATTGGGTCTCAGCACTGCGGCGTCCCCGCAGTTTTCAATTTGGTTTTTCCTTTTTAAGTTCGCTGGTGTGCACGTGTGTATCTAGTGAAATTCGATAAATAAATACAAAATGGGACATATCACATGCAGAACACCTCAGTGTTATGAAAACGAAAACCCTTAAAAAGTCATTAAAAAACGGTCCAAACGAAGTCAACAGACCAAACGCTTACAAGAACTGGCAGAACGCAGCGACCCGTTAAACTACAGGTTGCGTGGCCGAAATGATAAACGGTTATCAGCTACTTTATTTTCGCGTCACTTGCCAGTTACCGCCGAGGTAAGGAAATACAGACAACCGCACTTTTCTTAGTTCGAAAAATAATCAAATTCAAATAAAGAATAAAAATAGTAAATGCGGGCTTTTCCTTTTACAAAACTTATCTGTGGTCAAACCACGTGTGATTCTACAGACAAGTCATTTCGTTCGCTCACGGAGCAGATCTAAGGAAAAACGCAATTCTCACATCTTCTATATCTAAGAAAATAAAAAAGGTATTGCTAGGGCAGCTTCCTTAAATACAGACGCTTGATAAGAAACTGGAAATATTTTTATTGGGCCTAAGGAACAAAACCTGAAGTGAATTAGGGCCAATTAGTGTAAGTCAGTGATTATCTTTTCCACTTTCTATATTAAAAAGGTTCGCTTGTCAATAGCGTAATCTCATATTTCTATATTGACAATCAACAACACGTAAAAAGCACGGTTGTTTCAGAGCCCTCTCACGGGAAACTTAGTCCGGTTTTCAATTGCAGTCTGTCCGGACCGACCAGTCATTTCTGCAACGCACATGATTCTTGGGCCACACTGGCCCGATCCGAGTCTCGCGCTGGTCTTACCAAAACGAGGGGAAATTCACCAGTTATAGAACGAAAATATATAACGCACGCCCTCTTCAGCATCTCAGCCTTTTGCTTTAGTTGCAAAACAAAAAAATAACAAAAATATGCGGGAGGGTGCTCTGTCAGCCTCTAGTGGTGTCATGCAGTCCTCGAGACCGACACTTTGTGTGCGCCAGGGCGGCCTTTTTGGACATTGAGGTGTGCAGCCCTGAGTCCCCCCTTCCCCCTCCCCAGCTGGTTTCAACATGGCGTCGCAAGATTTATAGTAGTGTTGTTTGCTCGTAAATGAATTTAGTAAATAGAATAAAAACAGACCAAATTCTGGTTCTTAACTTCAATGATTCAAAGATGTCGAATTTTTAATACATTGAATCTCTTCACAATCAGAATCGACGAGCGAAATGCACGAATGGCGGGCATTTCAAGATCCCTTGTGCTCGCGTAACTTCTGGGGTAGTGCGACGGGCGTTCTAAGCAAATAACAGCTGATCACTTCCAATATCGAAAGAGAACAGTAGAATTTCACTTGTAAAACATGAGAAACAAGACGATGAGTTACCAAATCAAGTAGTGAAGAGCAAAGCCATTTAAGGTACATGTTGATTGTTAAAAATGGGTGACTCACTCAACGCAACGAGGGGTCTTTTCAAATTACCCAACCTCCCACTCACAAACTTTTAGCTATCGTATTGTACATATCAATTTGACCGTGCAGGCGTGCAACACAAAACTTTCGTCGTATGGAAAACATTCAAGGACGAGATCCTGAAAGAAATATAAAAAAATGTTCAGCCTCGGTCCAAAAAATGTAACGGGGTCTTCATCCAAATAGGGTAGAATATTGAACGGCAGCTAAATACACATCAATGTTTACCCTTATTTCGCCTCTTCTACTTAGTCATCATCATATCGTCATCATCATCACCATCGTCGTCACCATCGTCATCATCATCGTCATCATCCCCATCGTCGTCACCATCGTCGTCACCATCGTCATCAACCCCATCGTTGTCACCATCGTCATCATCCCCATCGTCGTCGTCACCATCCCCATCGTCGTCGTCGTCACCATCCCCATCGTCGTCGCCATCATCATCACCATCCCCATCGTCGTCGTCGTCGCCATCGTCATCATCCCCATCGTCGTCGCCATCATCATCATCATCACCCTCCCCATCGTCGTCGTCGTCGCCATCGTCATCATCCCCATCGTCACCATCCCCATCGTCGTCGTCACCATCGTCACCATCCCCATCGTCGTCGCCATCATCATCACCACCATCACCGTCATCATCATCGTCATAATCACAATCACCATCACCATGTCATTTTCCTGCCATATTTTAGGCTTCTGTCCATTTCGCATAACTATGAAAAATGACCAGCGTTTACAACTGTTGGACGAATCTGGCGACGATCTACCCACTCATTCCATTCTCCTTTGCATATTTAGTCGTCCTCAACAGGTGTACGCGGCTTGTCCGGGTGTTCCATCTCTTTCCACAAACCAGCAACCATGTTCTCTTCGTTCCATCAGCACAGTGCTGCATGTACAAGGAGAGAGAACATCTGGACAACTGTATCTGCTACAGTTCACCATATTTTCACTGGCTTCCCCTTACAAAAAGGATTTTCCGGTGCGGTGGGTCGGTCGCCAGCGAAGAAAACATAAATGAAATCTAAAAAGTGAGATCGGAGACCATTGGATATCTGTTAGCACTCGCCTGTCCGCCTCCTCCCGACCCAACAAGATGTCTCCCTTCAGCTAGAAAATACTCTGTTGACAGTACACTCGTTTTTTTTTTTTTATAAGAACGTCTTATTTTAGGGCCGAGGCGGAATGTTTTTAAATATTTTGTAGTTTTAAACAAAATTTAGCCACTGCTATTTGCTGTTCAGACACCATTTATCTAAGAATATACTAAATTCAAGTAGAAAGAGTAATAAAGATAAAGTTATTTCATTAAGTGTCCCGAAAATTGTCCCACGCTTTTCACTTTTCATGTTGCACTATCGACTACTTGCTGATTCCATGATTTTGTACCGTACAGTAATGTAACAAAATGAAGTTCTCAGCCATTCCGCAGTCTCAGGTGTGTTCTTAGCATGTTCTTAAATTTTGGCTGATTTCAGCCTGACGTTCTTATAAAAAAGGTTACCGAGAAATTGCTGGGTTTCACGTGACGACCAAGATTAAACAATAAAATTTAAAATTACCTTTTGTTTTGACCACAAGTGCTTCTTTGTCTTTGATCTCTTGGGATCGAGTGAAACCCAGCAAAACATTCGTTTTCGATAAGATTGTCTAATTCTGGAGCAGAAGCCGAGTGCTTTTGAATTATTTTTGGAATTTCAGCCGAAAATGTTATATATTTAATTTATATATCAGTTAGTACAAGTAGTGGGATGTAAATATTCACTAGTATAAACTAGCTTGAAGCGCAGAATAGCATGGTGCACCAATGCAATGTACATGTAATGGACACTAGCTGTAACACGTACATTTAGCTGGTCGGTCTGCAGTAAAGAAACAACTAACAACAAAGATAATCCCATGATTTCGTATACTGTATCCGAAAACAGTTCCTTTTTTCAGCCATGTTCTAGCATGTTCTAAATTTTGGGCAAATCTCGGCCTTAATATTATTATAAAAGGTTCTTGTGCAGGGTTCTCCTTTTCGGCCGGCGACCGGCGATTTTCGTCGTCTGTGAACGACTCAGTCGCCGGTAACTGCACTCCAAATAATCCCGCATTTTCAATAGTTAGTCGCGCTATCACTCCCATAATTCTCCGCCTGCTTTGTTCACATCGACT
>JANSTR010043450.1:0-13246 GCA_025434805.1 Antipathozoanthus remengesaui | reverse complement strand
CCTAGCGAAAGGAGTGTACATGCACCCAGTGCACCCCCCCCCCCGGCGTACGCGCTTGCAGCACTGACAAGAATGCAATATAAGCGGGCGTCTGCAGGGTAGCAATATACCCATAGGGTTAACAGTCCCTCGCACCCGGTGAAAATGGGAAATTATTTGAAAGAGATTCAAAGGCTGCATTATTTTAGACAATCAGAACGAATGTAATGAAATATTTGAGATGAAGTTTCTTGAAAACAATGAAACCCAAAAGCAAAACTGGTTGCTGTAAAAACGGAAGTCAGAAAATATATGCTCGCCGCACCACAACGTTTTGACGCAATTTTGGGCGCGCGCACATAAATTTTCCCGCTATTTCTAAATAGCTTCGTGCAACTACTCATGGCCGGAAGGTCGAGTGAATACTATACCCGTTGCATACCGCAAAATATGTAACAGTATAGTTTTAGATTGATTGAATATTGAAGGCATTGGCAAAATACAGTACAATGCGATATAATATTATAATACAACCAAACACAATTCAATTCTTACGGGGAAGTGGTCCCCCGAGGCTTGTGATTGAAGGCTATGACCAAAATTATTGTTTGTGTGTATGTTGTACTTATAGGCAAAGTCTAACTGATTTGGTAATATGCCATTTTCAGGGAAAGTCATGCTGTTAAAATACTAACTTTCAATTCGAATTCAAAAACACTCAATAGCAGTCACTGGAGATCATTTATTTTGTAATTGTTATGTACGTATCAATCTGCGTGCAGAATATCAACTCTTTTCAACTGTTCAAACTCGGTTCAGTTGTAGTGCACTTATAGATTAGTCCATAAAGCAGATATAGATCTAAACAAACATTTTGAAAATTCTCATGCGGTGCCGCTTTTGCTTCTATGACACGAAACTCGAAAGAGCATCGATAACCTTACAGAATCAGACATGGCGACTTTTACTAAAATATGGAAAGGGGCCATATGTTACTCATTCGCTTTCATTTAGATCACGAGATTTTTTCTTCTATATCCCCACTCTCCACCCTTTTATCGCTGCCCACTTGCCTAGGATATATGACTTCCCGAATCAAGCAGTAAATGTTTTGGTTCAATTTGACATTTAAATATAGGTGTATTTATTTCTGTAGATCGCTTGCTGAACCGGCAATTGTCTTGGTAATCGAGAAACCATGAGACATTACATCTGTCATAATTACGACATTATACTCCATACAGCAAGACTCGTATCTTTGGCATGCACCGATAACGTGCCTATGATAAGATTATCGTGTTAGATTTCTATTCCATGCACTTGTCTTTCCTTACGACTTCTTCTGGCACGTGAACACGTTTTTAAAGTGTTGCAAGTTTAATATCAACGAATGAACACTATAGTTTATATAACGGTAAAATCTACCGCTCTGTATAGCGCATTCATTGTCGTAGAATGTCATCATCGAAAGCTGATTTAGCAAATATTCAATTTTTGCTATGGAATTGGACTTGCTGAGTCAAAGTTTGAATTTAACGTTTCTCACTTGGCCATATGTCAGAGGAACACATTTTCCCACAGATTCAAATAAATTGTTTCACTATATCTAGAATGGTGTCTGGATTTCTTTTCTATTAAACAAAATTATTAACACGCATGAAAATTGCTCACAAAATCATATTGTTAGAATTAGGTAAAAAAAATCAATAGAAAAAATATGGAAATGAACAGGAAACATACTTGAAAAAGGATATTTGATAGTTTGAATTTTTCTAGAGTTTAGAATAGCAGATCAACTCTGTTCTTGTTTTACTTATATATAGTAAATCTACATTACTTTATTATATATGAATCTTTCATTTTGTCAAATAAAAGATCTAACATCGAAAATAGCTCGGAAACATGAAAGAGTGTTGCCAGAGATTTTGAATCAAGACCTTATGTAAAATTAGATCCTATAGATTCCATCGCGAAAACTTGATAATTGCAGAAAAAACTGGACGGACAAAAACGCAGAAGACAAATGATGATAATTCTCTCGATGTTTCTTACCAACTAATGATATGAAACAAAAAAACTCCCACTCGCAACGTGGATTATATCAGTCGAATGATGCTGTGCAGGTGGTTTTAACATCTATGTTTACCAAACTTAGATTGAATGTGGTTTTGTAGGTCCTGCCACGTTAAGAGAAACATTCATTATGTATGTTCTAATTAGTTCAAATTCTTAAGCAAGAATTTCTTGATCAAAAATTTGACTTGATCAAGTTGTAAAAAATCATCAGCTGCGTAATAAACTGCGCCTACAGTCGTTTGCCAAGCTGATGCAGTGTGTTCAACACTTGTAGAAAATCAATCTGCATTAATAAGAAAACTTCATCACGGCACGTGTTGTTGCATTAGTTTTAAGACCTTAATCTTGTCTTTTGTGGGTTTGTGGTGTTGAAGTATTCGGACAAATGCTAAATTATTGAAAACTTTGTTCTGAATTAGAAAGCATTCACGCCAGCATAAGTTTCCGTTCACAGAATTTACCAAATTGTCTTAGGATCACATTTATTTTTGGAATCATTTGAAAGATGTTAGTGACAAGCTTTAGTGCGAACAACCTGTTTGCAAGCCGGTTTGTTGTTATCTTGTTGGCGATCACGTGACAGTGCATAGACAAGAAGACGTGATGTATAAAAGGATACGTTTTTATGTAGTAGAAGCTTTAACCCAAGACGATCAGAAACCAACGTAAGTACGAATTTGCTAGTAAAAGTTTGTTGAACTGAACTCTAAAACGCTAGGCGGACGTCTTGTCAACTTGCCGACTGCACGAAAATTATAATGTCATCATTTCTGTTAGTGTTAGTGTTAGCGTTAATCGTTTTCGGTATAATTTGCCATGTGTATTTTTTCAAAGTTCACTGATCGTCAACGTTTATTTATAAGACCGCACATCTAGCTGTTAACTAGAATTATTAAAAAGCATACTCGCACATGGCAGTATCTCAATGGATTTTGTTTGCTCAAACTGCTACATACTTTCATAAGGTCCTTTTTGCTTACCATTTAATTTTAAAATTGAAAAAAAACCTTGCCAGTCGGCAGTCAAGTTTAGAAAGTCAATAGAACTTGTTCAGTATACCCAAGAAATGGTTCTTTCGGTGAAAACAAAATTCGAGTTTTGTTTTTATTCCATATTTGACTATATATTCGGTTTCTTTGTCACTGGACTTATTAATCTTGTTCACTTATGACTGACCGACTGATGAGCAAAAATGTGTTAAAACAGGTACAGCAATTTCAAAAGCTATAAGATCAGTCCGCATTAGTGACAAAATCATCTGCCAGGAGTTTCTCAGTATTTCTGTTTTTAGCTAACCAGTTTAGACTTTTTAATCCGCTCTTCTTTTTGATAATTTCGCAATCTATTATCTCTTTTACTTCCTTCCTACAATTATTTGCTCCCTACTTAAACTTTCGTCAGTGCCGTTTGTTTATTAAGCAAAGCTTGAAAGGCCTGTTAAACGTGAAATAAATTCATGTTATGTTGTGGTTGGCAATATGAATGGAAGAATATGTCTTGCTTCGAAGTTCTCACTCTTGCAATTATTAGTAATTAAGAATATTCCTTAGGTTTGGCCTGATGTGAGGTCATTTCCTATCACTTCAGTTATTGTAGCTGTTTCAATGGGCCGGCGTTAAAGTTCATTCAGTGAGATAGTTGTAATAAACCGAAGTATCAGATTTGAATTTTTGAAAACAGGCAGAATGAACTGGTTTCAATTTTAGACAACTTTTTGTGGTGACTCAATTTTAATGAATAAGTTAAAACCATCATCTTGAGAAAAGAATATTTATTTAAATTTCCAACGGTGTTCAAGAACAGCAAAGCCGAAATTCCTGAATGAAGAGAAAGCAACTTTGAAGGTTTACATTAGCACGAAAACTGTGTAACTATCTCACGGCGGGCTCAAACCGCAACAACCCATCTTGTTGTTTCCAGTTACAAATAGAACACAGATTTCACAAATTTAAGAACAGTGACCCACAGCTAAAATTTATATCTGGTTCTTACAAGGCGATCCAATATATAGCTGAAAGATAAAGATTGTTTAACAGCAACTCCCAATTAAATAAGTCCCTTAGGAAAAATTGCAGCAGATGGATTTTAAAAACTTTCCTGTTGCAGTTTAGAAAAAACTCTAACCTTAATCTTTATTAAATTTCAAATAGCTTTTGCTAATCCAGAAACTCGTCAGATGTTTGCGCAACCGGCAAGCGGTTTTGCCGAGAGGCAGTTAATTGGTCGTAGACAACTTTGTCCGGCGTATGGCCGGCTATTTTACCAGAAACCAAGAATTCTGGTCAGAGCCTGACTTTGTGAATTCCGGCTACCATTTACTATTACTAGGGAGCATTAGGTTGCATTGCAAGCAATAATATTATTTACTTCCAATATATCAGTGGTTCATACTTTTAAAACTTGATATTCACATGAAGTTGCTTTTGAGTATTTATAAGTCCTAATATGTTTTATTCCGTGTCCGAGGCAGTTGTTTTTCAATTCTGAATAATTTCATGTTGTGTTGTCAATTATAAAACTGCATGATATACATCTTTTTTTTTTATTAAGAACCAAGGTAGAATTTTGCGACGCAGCTAATGCCTAACGTTCTTTTTTTCGGAGATTACTATAAGTCGATCCAAAACTTCTTCGCCCATGCACCTTAGACCATCAGATGAGCAAAGACGCGGTGCTGTGAATGTAATTAGCCAAGCCAATCATTGGTACTGCCGTCACTGTAGCAGATCAGGTGTTCCTTAAAATTAATACAAAGCATTGTAAATTAAAGAAAGCATAAATCTGATGGTTCATGAAGATATGTCTTGCCTCTTTTCCTTTATATTTGTGATACTAATTATTGTTATCTTAGAGTTTTGAATTTGGCTTCTTCATTTTGTTACAATCTTAGAAAAAATACATATAAAGGAAACTTTTTACAAAACTTAACTAAGTATTGATAATAGTTTGTTCTAACTTTGTATATGCCTGGATAATCTTCTTTGATTAGATTGTGAACAAATAATGGAGTGAATAGTTGGCGTCATAGAGTGTCTAGTGATCAATTCAAGGAATCTAGGAAAATTATATTTTCGCAAGGTTTCAAAAGAGACCGTTAGCCTACTAATAAGGTAGAAGTTTTGAAATTGTTATTTCAGCACAAATTTTAAGCACCGTCGTTCGTAGCTTTTACTCATCCAAAACCCTTTCGTCGAAAACAGTTATAAGGTACAGTCTACAGACGACAGATTACTGCAATTACGTACAACTTTCTATCAATTGATTTTTCAAAACTGCAAAATACTGCCTTTAACTGTAAAATTCGTAGCCTGAAGTTAATGATTGCTGTATTTCCGAGATGTATTTTCAACTCAGCACTACCTTTAAAAGGAGGAATGTGTAGTTACCGCTGATAATTATTTATTTTGGTTTCATTTAGCAAAATGGCAGCAAGTAAGTATTTTGCAGTCAGGGAATATGTAAAGACTATAAATAAAAATCAAAAGTTTGTATGTCTTTGATAAACCGTGATACTTTCAATGGTTCTATTCGCTCTCACTGACAGTGCAAGATATTTGAATATCGTTTTTGGCAAGAAGCCGTCAACTAATCTGTCCGCAAAACCGTCAATTCGTTTTTGTATTGTAATTGAATTTTGGTGGCTTTTCTAACAATCCGGTAACTTTTGTCCGATTTATCTTTTTGTTAAAGTGTGATGACGTCACACACGCAATTTGTTTTGCACACGTGCAATATTAAGGTGACTAAGGTGACGCAGAAGTGTTCATAGTTTATATTCAGGCCCTAAACACTAAAATGTGTTTGATTGAGAAAGCGGTGTCTGATCGTAGTTTTAATTCAGCAGACCGGCTTAGTTGGAATTTCATGTTGACGGATTGCACCTTCTCTTTCAAGTTTCGATGTTTTTAAGAGTTTTTGATGGCGTATCTCAAACCGAAAAACTGAAGGTGGACTTTTAACTGTTTAACTCGTTTAAAAATAGTTTATTTTATTTCGTATCAGAATTAAAGCCGTTTCCACCAAGTGGAATGCCGATAAACAGATAAGGAGAACGTTAACGTTCGACGGACTTCCTCATTCTTTCTGGAAGACTGATGCAATATCTACCTCTTATTAGCCGAGTGCGAGGTCCGTACGGTATATATAATAATCTCCCTTATTTCCACAGCAATTTTCATTGTGCGAATTATTAACTGCAAATTGATACTTGCCTATAGCTTTATTCCTAACAAACAGTCTGCCTGAAATTAAATTATGTAGAAGATAATACATGTCCGTACTGAAATATGTAATTTCTCTTCATGATCAAGTGTTGACAAATATTTTACACATTATATATTATAAGACGGAAGATCATGAGGTTGAGCCGGATTCAGTAGCTGATAGCACATGGACTTGGATGGAACAAACGGTTGAGGCAGCTTTCTATCGTCACTCTATTTAATAAGAAAGGTTTTTTTATAAGAAAGCCAGGCTGAAAATCGGACGGACAAAATTTAAAATATGCTAAGAACACGCCCGAGACTGAGAAATGACAAGGAGAACTTTATTTGTTACTCTTATTGCACAAAATCGTGGAATCGGCAAATAGTCGATAGTAGAACATTGTTTACAACTAGAGTAATTTCTACAATTCCAGGATTTAATATTTTCTCTTTTACTCTATCTACTTGTATATCAAATATTGAAGCTCGTACAGTCAATATATAGTTCAGTTCAGTCTTTTTAGCTGATTTACAATTGATTTTATAGCTTTATAGTTTTGAAATATTTGCACTTGATAAAAAAGAGAAAATTGGTACAGCACTGAATACGTATTTATATTAAGAACATTTTATGAACATTTGAGGCTGAAACCCAGAAAAAGAAATTCAAGAATAAGTTGTTTTGATAATATTCTTGAGTCAGGAAACTTATCCATCGGACCAGGCTAAACGAGTGGCAAGCAGTCGACCATATACATTAAAGATACAAAGAGAACAACCATTTGAAAGCATAGCTGAAAAATGTTTCCATATAACATTAGAAGCTTTATCAAGCACTAGTACTGTCAGCCAAAATAGATTCAAATCTACCTAAGAAAATGGCCAAACTGAGACAGATTGCTAGACCTTTATGAAAATGATGCGACCGGACTATATACGAGTCAGCCAGTGTTCAACATGTTACTTATGTTGTTGTAGCAAAGTTATTTCTTTAGTTTTTCTAGAATGCTTAAACTTTAAATCCTATTGCCAGGTGTGTTACAAATACTAAAGGAAAATCCACATCAGAACAGAAATTGAATACGGCACCAGGCAGAAACTAAAGCGAGATAATCAAGCGGTTGTCAGTGGCAAAGATGTATTATTCAGGAAATTGACTCTTTGCACATTTCGATTTCAAAAGCCGGTCGATTTGCAGGTGCAAAACGAATTAACCAATAAACGTTACTGGAAACTGGGTTCAAATGAGAAAGCTAGAAAACAGCATACAATACTTCATAACTTGAAAGGAATTTGCAAAAATTCTGAACTTTTCAGGTTTGCCTCATATGGCCGTAGTCCCCTTTGAGATATCCGAATTGTGTTCAAATTAAACTGCCGCAAATGTGAGGCTTGTCCTTGTAGCAAGACATGGTGTCGGCATCGCCTGGCAAATCCTCACGCGTGTATATACATTTATTTTTCTTAAGAGAACGCCTAATTTTCGAGCTGAGGTCCAGTGGTTAACAGGAAGGTCAGTCTTATATATAAAAGGGATAGTCCCCCTTTTCTCACTTGGGAAATGTAAGTTTGAAATTTAAGTGCACGTATGAACAGCAGACGAAACACAAGCGTGTTGCAGACGTGTTCCGGCTACACTCTATTTCCAAATGTTGAAGACAGAGACAAAATATACATAAAAAAGTGAACAGAAGCAATCTGAAAACAGTTTTGTTACAACTATAGTATTTGTCGGTCTCCGTTACGCGTTTGCTTCATATTTGTCTTCCATCAATCCATGTGATTAATTTGAATATTGCCGCGCGCTATAACATCACATTTTACACAGTTGTGACAGAGTGGGTGATTGGCGAATGAACCAAACAATTAACCTGGTCAGTCACTTTTGTACCAAAATTTCTTGTTTAAATAACTTGGATATTTCAGTCTCAGATGTTGTAAACGTTCTCCAATTAATCAATTGGTACACATATTGGGCTGTAAATGTCCACTAGCATAATTAGCTGGAAGAGGCATTAGCATTTCCACCAATGCAATATACACAATATGAAATTCATTTTACAAGCAATGAACATTAGCTGTTACACATATATTTTGCATCGGTTTGCAGTAAAAAACAAATAACAATAAAAATACTTTATACATGAAAGCACTAGTTTAATTATTGATTGTAGTTTTTACGATGGCGCGTGTGGATGATTACGCAGAGAATCGTGTCATTTCGCGATACGGGTTTAAGGATTTTTCAATTACATACTTTCGTTTAAAGAGCATTAAGGCTGAGATTTGGCGAAAAGTTAAAAAAGAATTTTTTTCGGCTAATATTTTCATGTATATTGCATGGCAGCTTTAACTCTGACAAGCATCCCAGTAGTGCTTAGAAGTGTACCTGGCGCACATCTAGGAATGTTTATACGAATGATTTACAAGCCATTATATGTGCTATCTTTGCACGAGTCCTTTTTTCGAACGAGTATATCTTTTCATAATATGTAGCAATTTCAGGAATCGAGTGTAAAACCGCTGACCCAAAATTTATCATTTCGTGGCAGTCATAAGAAGTAGTTTCAGTAATGGATATCTTCGGAAGTGGAGCATGCAATGATTTCTACCGGAGTGTAGTTTAATCTTAGCGAAGTATACATAGGCTTCCAAGCCTCTGCAACCTTCATATTCAGCGACTATCTTGATTGCATGGATCTGGCCATAATGCATTAAAATCTCGCCCATTGGACAGAGTGGGATGTGAACATATATGGCTATAATGCATTAAAATCTCGCCCATTAGACAGAGTGGGATGTGAACGAATATGGCCATAATGCATTAAAATCTCGCCCATTAGACAGAGTGGGATGTGAACGAATATGGCCAAACCACTACTAATACCTCCACCCCTGGAAACTCTACCTGGGATCAATACTTTATGGAAACCCTTAGATTACATAATTCCGATTCAGTTATTCAAGTTCCAAGATCCCCAACCCATCTCCTCTCTTTCTTTGGTTTCAGTTCTTTGTCTTGTTTCTCTGGGTCTTCTTCTTCTGTGTCTTCTTCTGTGGTCCAAGTAAGGGAGATTTTTGGATCAACTTTATTCACTCGAAATACATATCATATCCACGTCCATCTTCTTTTCAATTTGTCAAATACACGTACATTGTTTTCTTAAGTTCTTTGTTTGATATTGTGTTCGGCCAATCAATTTCCAGGACTCTTCTCGACATTTTGCTGTCAAACGCTCTCAACATGGATAAGTCATCTTCCATCTCTCTGAGCCATATAATAGTACGGCTCTTATATATTGCTTCGACAGCTTTTTTTATTTCTGTTTTTGTAGCAGTTGATTTTGATTTCAAAACAGGTTGAAGAATGCGACTTGGTTTTCTTTTTTATTGCTGCAATGTCTTAAGCTTGTTTTGAACCTCCATCTTTACTGATGATTGACCCTACATATCTAAATTCCTCGACTTTTTCTATGTTTCTGTTATTGATGCGAATATATTTGGTCTGTTATAGTCTTAGTCTTGTTGGAAATGAACAGACGGAACTAAATGACGTTGAGTTCGTTCAGATTTGAATGAATGATAACTTTATTTCAAACACGGTTGTTTTCAATTACATTCCGTTAGAAGGTATATATGTATATTCACACTTTAATTTACATACATGTTAAAAGCAATCAGTATTACAAAAAACGGTTTAAAATATATAAAACGGTTTCCGTGCATGTTACAAGTTCTATTCGAGAGTAGCTGAGGGAATCACGACTCATAGAAAAGTGGTTTCCGAGCGAATTGAGTTGTCAAGTTTCGACATCAGACTGTGCTATATGCATGAGTAATCATTTCATATTCTTCGTTTGGAGAATAACTCATCGAACTTTAAAAACACACGGAAAACTCGTTAGCCATGACATACTCTCATGTAATATGGGTTTTCAGCCAATCGGAGCGTGTGTATCACTCGTGGCAGTTCAGTCTCAAGCCAGCACAGTTAGCTGTAGTTCAATGTATGTATGTGTACCAGAAGAATTAGTATACAGTATGCTTATGATTGCAAGTATGCATATTATGATTGCAAGTGTTGGTGTGGCCTTGGATTGCTAATTTAGCTGGTTGTCATGGAAAACAATTATACACCACGTGACTAAACACAGTACAGGCCTATAAATATAATCAACCTCGATGTGGCCAGAGTCTTTTCAAACACTTTTTATCAATATTTTCGCAATTAGACTTTGCAAAATTCAATATCAAGCACTTTCAGTAAAATTAAAGTGACCCTTTCCTCCAAATAAATCTACTTAATATTGCACCTATAAAATATATAAAGTCCACTTCCTGACAAGTTCATTAAGAAAAACATATTACGATAAAAAGATCATTTAATTTTTCATGATGCTATGACGCACGTTTTCCATTTATGTCATGTTTCACACACGGAACTCAATCAATAGAAAGTTGTATTCGGAGCTCAATCGACTGATTTCCCACTGTATTGAAATCATGACCACTGAAGCCTGTCTCCCTAAAGAAGATTTTCCAAGGCAGAACAGTAGTAATATTCATCTCGAGTTTTATTAGCGATAAATCAACAAAGGCACTGAGAATACCTTTGTCCTATAGCTAGTGACATTTTCATACTTGGGGATGCGTTTTTCTCCATCTAGCACTCGGAAGCTTCCTACTGAACTTGCAGAGCAAATTAGTTGGACCATTATTCCTTCAAAAGATGAAATTAAATATAAAACTGCTATAACAATATAATTTGCCTCATGGACATCTAACACTGAATGATAGCAGTTTTACTGAGTTTCGAGCTTTTAATTGAGATTTCCCCTTTCACAAAATTATCGCAGCTTTTAAACCGAACGGACTCAAATTGAAATCAAGGCTTTTTGAACCTAAATTATTAATCAATCTGAAATTGAAAAGCAATTTAGTGTAACTGCTGTTTTGCGGTGCACCAAGGCATTCAAGGTTTGTGAAAACTGCTGCCATTTTATTCCGTATTTCGATCCATCCTCCTAGGTATATATTGTCATGGCAAATCGCTCTGAAAGATGATTCTCATTTCAACTTTTCTTATGTTGTGAATTGTAAAACCGTTATCAGTTCATGGTCATTTTCATGAATTTGAAAAAAAGTAAAACGACTAATTAATGCATATAACTCATACTCGCTTTAGAGATTTCTCCATGCATGTGCAGATAAAAACATTAAGCAGGCTGTTCTTTGAAGAGTTCAGTCTAATGACATCTTAATTGAAAATTGTTTTTTTGTCAGCAAGTACAGTCGGTTTCTGTGAGTCACATTAGTAAAACTGTGTTCAGTTGTTTCTAATCAAACATTTGGTGCAAAATTTCTCTCCAACTAAACTCAAACAGCATAATAAAGTAAGCATATTAAAATAACGAAAATGAACATTTAACATTCATAAAATGATAACCATGCAGCTGTAAGATTTTCCAAGATGTTTTATTAGTCATCGTTGGCTCTTCCGCTCGCCTTCCACATAATCATTTGGACCTCTTTCAAATATGTTTGTATTTGTCTAATCTGTTTTCCAGGATACTAGAATTCGTAAAACACTTTTCATTCTATTTTCAAGCACTGTATAACGAAAAATAAATCGATCTAAATCACTTCACTTGTAATTTGATCCCGGTGAAGATTCTGCACTTATTTTTCTGGAACGCTTTTTTACTTTTACACCTGTATCTGGAATGTTTTGCAGCGAATAATACGTAATACAACTTTGAAACCGAATTATCTATGATATAAACAATAAAAAGTTAATTTAGTATTGATAGAGTTAAGCTAAACTACATATTTTTGATGTGCTTGGTCATCTCATTTTCAATTTATTGTTGAGATAAATCAGTAATTCAGATAAATTGGCACAAAACTGCCCACCCACAAGTTTAATGGTTGTGGAAACGTGATGTTATAGCGAAACGAGATTAACTTTAAGTTTCTTAGTTTGCATAAAGTCCAATTGTGAAGATGTAATCGGAATTCCCCTTATGTCTGGCCAAAACACAATTTTGCTTCAGTTAAAGTTTATTTAAATTGGCATTCAAACGGCAATTAGATGAAAACTATTTATTAATATTACAAAGATTTTACACTGAACGGCTTCCCAACCACAGTTTGATTTGTTCATTTTCCCTTTCATTACTGATATATTAAACTGGAAATAAGTTCAAGTCAATCTGTACTGCAGCTGCTTGATTGTCCCCTACTATATGAAATGAGCTATTAGAAACTAAACGAGCTGTTTCCTGACATGGAATCGCAAATAATCCAACTTTAAGCTCACTATATACTGTACTTGAACTTTATAGTAAAATCTAAAATGATTGATTGACTTAAGGTAGCTGAAAGTTCATACTTATAAAACTAGATCCTTTAAATGAACATTCACTCATCTTTGAGGAAACACTGATACGGTCGCGCATCGGTTGAACTAGGTAAGATTTTTCTTAGCTCATTTTAGAAGAAGCAATTTTATATAGTGCTTTTGGCATATTGTATGCATTACGCTACTTTCTCTTTCTGATTTACAGCCGTGTTTGAAAACGCTGAACCGCTGAATCTCAAGTTGTTTGTTTTCGCCTTGTTTATCGTCGGTTGAAATGTTCGGAAGTGCAGAATGCGGTTCCTGTACAAACATGTACAGCTGCAATACGGTTGTCTTATGAAAATTGCGATTCCGGCATAGTAGTGACACCAGCGTACGAAGTACTCTCGTACGTGCTCAATGGCCAGTGCTACTTTTCTGAAGTTCTGTCGATATACGACAAATATCAACTCAACTGTACCTATACTGTCTGTATTAGGCCAAATAAAAAAAAAACTTATGTTTAGCGTCCGGATTTGGCAAAAAAGAGGAGGAAGCGGCGCATTTTTTTTTTTTTTGAAATTTTTATCACCCTTTTCCCAAGAAAAATATGTAATTATTTAGGCAAAAGGCTGTTGTTTCTTCA
>JANSTR010043339.1:0-13250 GCA_025434805.1 Antipathozoanthus remengesaui | reverse complement strand
GAAACTTATAAAAAAGAACTGACTGGTTAAACAAACGCCTATGCTCAAGAGTGTCCCAACCAAGGGAACTAACTAAGGCAGAAGTACTTGTTGCAGAGTTGTAATCATTACACACAAAACGGGCGGCATTCTTCTGCACTTGCTCGAGGCGATTTACATCTGTGTTGGTGTGAGGATTCCAGGTGGATGATGCATATTCTATGGTCGGTCTCACCAGCGTCATGTAGGCTCTCTCCTTTACCTCTCTGCAACATGGCTTCAGCGTTCTTCTTATTAGGCCCAAGGTCTTGTTGGCCTTAGCAGCAACTTTAGAGCAGTGCGCACCCCAGCGAAGAGATTCAGAGCACCTAACACCAAGGTAGTCACATTGAGGAACCTTTGCAAGGACTTCAGAATTAGCAGAGTATGTAGATTGGAAAGGCTTTCGCTTGTTCGTAATGCGAAGTAGGTGGCATTTGGATGCGTTAAAATCCATCTGCCAGTCAGAAGCCCATTTGGTAAGGTTATGCAGGTCCTCCTGAAGAATCTGATGATCGTGATCAGATTTGATTGCTCGATAGAGTACTGTGTCATCAGCGAAGAGTCGAAGCTCAGATTTTGTCACATCAACGATGTCATTTATGTATAGTAGAAAGAGGGTCGGGCCGAGTACTGAGCCTTGCGGCACGCCAGAGGTGACAGGAGAAATGCTGGAGTGAGAACCATTTATAGCCACAAATTGAGTGCGGTTATGTAGGAATCCTGATATCCACTGAAGCGTCTTCCCATTAACTCCGTATTGTCCGAGCTTATGCAGCAACTTAGCATGGCTGACTTTATCAAAAGCCTTGCTAAAGTCTAATAGTAGTGCGTCAACTTGGCCTTGCTGATTTAAGATGTTAGCCCAGTCGTGACAGGTCAAAACCAGCTGCGTTTCGCAGAACATTCCTGCGCAGAAGCCATGCTGAGCAGGATAAGGCAGCTATATATTCGGCGATTCAGCTATATATTCGGACAATTTACTTCGTTATAACGTTATCGTTATAAATGAAATTCAGATATAACGAAGTTACTGAAAAATACGAAAAACTTCATTATACCTGGAGTTTAATTAGCGATGACACGTATTTGTTGGACCATCCTTATTTGATTCATTACGTAATAAAACGTACATTAACTCGAAGCAAAGTAAAATCAAGACGGTATCAAGACTGCAACAGAACGATTTTCAAACAAATAGCGTACAGTATTTTATTACCTTACTAATGATCCAATTTATGTTGTTATGAAAGAAATAGTATCCTAGAAAAAGTCGCTAATTCTAGACTGTGTTTGTTCAGTGATGTACAATCGTGAAAAAGCGTCCTCCATGGCACCAAGATTCCTGATAAATTGGGGTTCCTATGTAGTCCCACTGTAAGTGATTTAAAATACCGTAAATGACCGAGTTAGCGCCGCGGCGCTTATTTCAAACCTGCACTTGGGGGTGCGGCGCTAATTTGGGAAGTGGCGCTTATTTCAAACCTGCACTTGGGGGTGCGGCGCTAATTTGGGAAGCGGCGCTTATTTCAAACCTGCACTTGGGGGTGCGGCGCTTATTTGGGAAGCGGCGCTTATTTCAAACCTGTACTTGGGGGTGCGGCGCTAATTTGGGAAGCGGCGCTTATTCGGCAGCGGCACTTATTTCGAAACAGCTAAAAGTGACAGGGAAGAGAAAGCACGAGGTGGGCCTGGTAGTCCCTGCAAAGTTCACGGCGTGCACTGCAAATCGAAGACAAACACAAATTTTGGACTTTAGGGTCTTACCGGAATGCGACGCTGTTCCAATCAGTGACCGTGTCAGTGCACGTTTGTCGAACTAAAAATCGATCGAACAATGCAATGCTGACAAACCTCCTACCAAAACACATATTTTATTATAAAAGTCAGTAATCTTTTCTGAAGTCAAGAAACAGAAAGCAAAGTCACTTGATTGATCCTTCTGCAATCCATTGAGAATATAAACGCCGACAAACTCGTAATACAGCATGGTAAGTCTCCACATAACTCAGAAGAAACAAACTCTACCACAACTCATTCATTGCTTTTTGCTTTTTAAACATTTTATTTGATGCGTGCACGTTTCTTGTACAGATTTAACAAGCAAATTTCTTCACATGTTACATTACTGACATATTTATAAATCTTTATGTTGTTGGACTGCTCTGTAATTTGTAAAGCTTACATCCGTTCATTCTAAGAAGTAAGTTCAAACTTATTTAAGTCATCGCCATGCAAAACAGGAGATCAAGAAACTGCAGTGGCCATCACTCTCCCTAGACTCCTCTTCTGTTACAACTGGCCGCTTGGTACCAGATTCCTGGGCAACACTGCCGCGTTCATTGACTTCAGTGCGCATAATGGATGGAGTTTGTTTCTCACTCAATCTATTCACTGCAGGCTTCGTCCTGGCGCCCTCTTTCATCACTGTCCGCACGGCGTAAACAATCTGATAAAAGGAAACCAGATGAGAAAAATTAAAATCTTGCCAGGTATATTTTAAAAGTATATTGATTAAACATAACTTACATAAAGAACCGCTGTGATAAACTACCAATCATATGTCTGCATGGCAGTCACGTGCCGATCGAATATTTGACGATAGTGGACAGCATGATATTGGATAGCTCAAACTATTGGACTGTTTATGAACATGATCTAGTGTTGGGGATATGGTGTGACGGTTTGTCAATCATCTTCTGTTAACTTTTGTACTGGCAGTGTTTGTAGTGACCTTCGTCCTTGACTGAATTATGGCCAACTCAGCTTTGTTTTATGTAACGAAGTTAAAGTCATTGAACCACAGTTTGTAATTTTCTTCGGTAAAAATAAAAAACTTATGGGATTCATTCTCGCCCAATGTGGAAAGATATTTAAGTATTGACTTGTAATATTAGGCTCGGCCTGCGGTCTCGCCCAATATTGAAGACTCGACTTAAATATCTTTCCATATTGGGCTTGGACGAATCCAATAAGTGTATATTATTACTTAACTTCATGCCGCGCAGTACAAAAAATGCAATTTAGGCCTGGAACGACTACAAATATCCTGCGATATTTCTCAATCATTTGCTGTTCAAGTGATGTAATTGCTATCACTTTTGTACTGGCAATGTTTGTAGTGACCTTTGTTCTTCCTTGCCCAATATTAAAGTCTCGACCAAAATATCTTTCCATACTAGACTTGAAAGAATTAAACAAGCGTATAATATATAGCTATGCATGTAGCCAATTAGTTTATATTACTTGTTTTATACCATTACCTGAGAAATTTCTGCAATCTGATTGGTCGAGAGCAGTGGTATTTCAGCATAATTTTGAAATATTACAGTTTCCCGCCATTAAGCTATAAGCGGCGCGCGCTCGCTATCTAGTTTCCCGCCATTAAGTGACGTGCGCTCGCCAGTTAAACGACGTGCTCTCGCGAGCTAGTTGTCCCGTGACAGTCTCAAGATAAACAGATGCTGTTGCAGAAGTTTCTCAGGTATTAATATAAACAAATAATAGCATGCTTTGTACGAGGTATTTGGCATAAATACCACTCATGATATTTCAAAGTTGCTCCAAATTTCACTCGCCTAACAGCTCGTGAAATTACGTAGACCAACTTTGAAATATCACTCGTGGTATTTATGCCAAATACCACTACAAACCATGCTATTACCTATACAAATAAAAGGTTTCCTTCCGATCAGCAGTAAATTTGTTTCAATCTATCATAAATGTAATATTCGCGATCGTTTACGTCGTTCTCGAAATGAGACCACTCGTATGTTAACGTTCGTAGCGCTTCATTCAAACTTTTTCTTATAGGTCTCATAGTAAATGATATTTTTATATTTTAATGTATTTTGCCCGTTGATGGAAAGATTGTGAAGACTTACAGTGCCCCGACCCATTTCAGCACAAGATCTCTTTCTACAGGGAAATGAAAGTAAATGTTGGACTTACCGTATTGCGAGTAGTTCTTGCTGCAGATTTTTTGATGGCTGTTTCTCTCGCAACTGAATCTAACATTTCCTCAAGTTTCTACATGTTAGAAACACAAAGGAAATCATAGTTAGACAGGAATCTACGTTGACTTAAACCGGGTGATGGTGCTGTGATGCATGATGGTGGTGATAACGACGGTGATGATGATAATAATGATAATGATGGTGATAGAGATTGGTGATGATGATGATGATGACAATGAGACTGAGGTCCATTGATTTTTGATATATTCATACCTAACATGTAATACCATTGCGTCATGTGTAGCTATGTTAGCTTTACCTAACAAATTAGTATTTCTAATTTTTTAACACTACTGACATCAATAACAACTAAAGTAATGAAGAAAGATTTCTGTAGCAACAATGGATTTCCTGTGGCTGTTTAATTACTGTGCATCACAGTGTATACCTTAGTAATACATAAGAAGACACATATTCATTTGTTTTCATTTTAAAAATTAAATGTAAAAACAAGATTCTAAGGTCCGCCGAGAACAATCTCCATCAGCTATTTGGGAACCCGACGGGCTCCGACACAAGAAACCTCGATCGTCTCTAGAGCTTATTATACTGTCATGGACTTTGAGTTGAAGTTAGGATAACTGAATTGTATTTAATCGAAACTGGTAGCGGAATAAAACAACAGAGATGTACACGGTGTAATGGTAATTATTGGGTTGCACGTTATGGCTCATCTTTCGTTAAGCAAATTCTAAAAACAGCAGCACCAGTTCAAATACTCACGTACCTTGATTTGGGTGTTAGCCTGGCACAAGCGCATCCTCTGAACGTTTTTGATGGCTGGAAATGCGGCATAATATATGTGTGAGAAGAGGGAGTCATTTCTTTCACAGAGCTTATAAAGTCAAGAGTTACTGATGATAGATCCTTCGTTTTAATTTTTGGAAATGCCAATAGTTCATGAGCTTTTCATCAAATGTGAGTTCATATGTATCAAGGCAGATCAAACGATCTCAGTTATACAAATGAGTTGTTAACTTAAAACTTTCTGAAATCAAAAGTATATCAGTGAAGCAAACAAACAAATTTACGTTTGAGCAGTCAAAGCTAATTTTAATGTTATCGTTAATCTGAATCCTTTCCGCATGTACGTTTTTAACGTATCTAGCACAACGTTAACTTGCAAACATGAGCGAGATAACGAAAACTAAAGAAAAGGTAAATACAAGGAAAGAATAACTTACAATACAAACGTTGTTTCTCTTCCAGAGGATCGCTTCTCGGTGTGTTTCTGTAACGCCTCTTCGCTAAAGAACAAAATAAGACTACAATTAGAGTGAAATTCATCTTCAAATCCGTGAAAATAACTAATAAAAAATTAGTGAAGAACGTCGAGGCATTTGCAGGACTGGTTTTTTGCAACATACACCATGTTGAAGGCTTCATGGAACTAAGCAAGTACTGATTTCTTACCTGAATGTCACTGAAAGATCATTTTGCACGCAACACATGTACACTCAACATTCAAGGTTGTCGAAAGCAAAATGTGAAGCACTACTTTTTTTTGAAGAATCTGAAGACATTTCTTTCTCCGTTTTGAAGAACCCATATTAATTTATAAGCTGCTGATAGCTTCAGCGATTCTTATCAGCTGTATGGAATCGTGTTATAGACGTTATGAAGGCTGAAAATAGCTGGTGAACGTGAAGATTTAAAATTTCAAAAGTGTTTTCTACTCAGGATACGCGCAAGTGGCGTCAAAGTAAGTTTTAAAAAATCTTCCGTCAGCACTGCGCAAGTTCAGTTTTTAACGGTTTACAATAATAAATTATCACTCACATTCGATGAAGGCCTTGTACTTTCTTTCTGACATCGTGTAGTGATAGGTTTTGCGAATAGTTTAGATATAAATTTGCCTTTTTAACAGAGTTTTTGCTAGTGCAAAATTTTCCAGCTTTCTATCTGAAAACTCCTCAGTGAAAATAACGGATTTCTATTTTGTTTACCGGTTGCTGCGCTACGGACGCGTTTCCTTCGCAACTGGGGCAAGATGCGCGTGCCACTATTCGCGCGGATATAACTTTCATTTTTGTGCTGTTGGTTGTGTTAGCTTACTCTTGAAAACAGTACACAAATATACAATAACTTATGTTTTAGTGTACAATATGTTGATTTTATCCCACTGCATCTAAGATGTTTGATGTTGTTAATTGTTATAGCAACGTTTGTGTGTGATTAATTGTCTGCATGTCAGTCGTCAGAAGTGTGTGCTATATTATTTATTGGTTGAGAGATACAGTAGCAATCACAAAAAGACAATGTTCCACGTTCTTGTAATGTGTCACCATCAAGCTCTTCACTGTCAGCTCACCTGCTCGCTAGAACACTCCAGATATTTGGACATGTGAACAATGTGCCACACTGGCGCAATTTACGCCACACACTTCAAATAGGCAGCATTTGCACCCTGTCGGTATCCTAGTTTACCTGAAATTCACCAAAAAGCAAAAGCGCAAATGACAAGAAACTGAATTGTTCTCCTGAAGCCCTGGCCAAACGTAGATGTAAGTCAGTGCAAGTTTGAGTTTCAAACTTGCGTTCAATCTTGCAATAACTTGCGCTTGGTGTCCAAACGGATTCGTAAGTTTCCTTAAAGAAAGTCTCGCGCAGACAAATTTTGTGAACACAAGTTTTCTAAATGGCAGTTAGTGTGGCTAACAAGAGGAAACGCAAAGCGACAGTTTGCTTGTTTTTGCTTTCCGTAACAGAAGAGGACTTCGAAGCGTGGAAAACAATAATGCGGATGAGAAAATAGAAAAAGGTTGTTTGAATATTTGTGTTCAAACTTCCGTTGACTTGCGTTTGGTGGCCAAACAGTGAAAACTTGCATGGACTTGCACAAAAATTTGAGCTGGTTCAAAGTCGATTCAAGTCAGTGCAAGTCCATGCAAGTTGGTGGCCAAAACGCAAGTTTAAAACTTGCACTGACTTGCATCTACGTTTGGCCAGGGCTTGAGCCTCGACATGGCCTGACATGCACTTGAAATAAGAAAGAAAGTGGAGAGCAACACTCCAAAGAGATCAGTTGTGAGTGACTTTAAAAGATACTTTTTTTATTGATTTTAAAAAATTAAAAAGCTAAAAGACCAAGAAAAAAGAATGGCAAGAAACTCGATCACTATAACAGGAAGATTCTGATGACTGAACACATTACAGTTACTAGTTATAAGGGGTCTGATATTATTTCATCATCAACTTGCACGGCTACAGGGTCCGCGAAGAGGGAGGGGCAGGGGGTCTTGGTTCCCCACGTTTTTCAAAATGATAAAGAGTTTATACTGACAAAATGTGTTTTTAGCCCAACCCCCACTTCAAGTCACTAGTCAGCCACCCCCCACCCCCTCCCCTCCCCTATTCCCACTTTCAAAATAGCTGCATGGCGCCTCGGCTATCAACAGTATTATTATAATAAACTATCTTGCAGGGTGCATGACTTCTCGACGATGTTGAAAAGGCTCCAGGAGAGTAAAGAAAAGATAGAGGCTACCGCAGATGAGACACAACATAACACGATGTCTGCTTCTGCAGTAACACTGGATGAAATGAAACAATTAATTGACGAGACAAGATGGGTCGGACTTAACCATCAGAGCAAGCAGCAGTTTAAAAAGCGAGCATCTTTGATAGAAAGAGAATCAGTGTTGTAACCCTATTAAACAAGGCTAACAGCTTAATGATGGCCGTGCCGCAAATTTCGAATTAACCTCTCGCCGACTTGATATGATTCCAGATTCCATAGTTAGATTCTGTCTTATTAGTGTCTTATGATTTCACGATTATTTTTCTACATTGCGGTATCTATTTCAAATTGCAAGCTCATATTCTAATTGTTAACTATCCTGAATTTTTGTCTTTTTTGTGATCGTCTCTTAAATTACACAGCACATTGCGGAACGATCGGTCTAGAAGAAAGCTTCAGTAGACGAGCTGCTCCCTGCCGTCATGATCACTGAGTGATCTTCACCAACAATTTTTGAATTATACAAAGTGATTGCTTTTTCTCGTAGTAGCGATGTTTTGATACCCTAAAACCTCTAAAACAAGCCCATGGGCTTCCTTTCTATTGGCTCGTTGATGGGCTTGTTTTCGAAATGGGCTTGTATTCAAGACTACAAAGTATACAGGGGGTTTATTTTAGAAATGATTGATGTAAATACTATCCACGGCCATGATTATTTTAGCACTGTACTTCAAACTAAATACATTTCAACATAAAATTCAATGTTAAATTTAAAAACAACACAGACAAGAAGAACTTTAGTCTGACCCACAGAATAATTCAAAATGATAAAAACCATAACCCACTGTCCGTTTCTTTTTGTCTGTCGTTCTTTTCGGCCAATATCTAAGCTGTCTCGAAAAGAAGCCCATACTATTTCGAAAAGAAGAGGCCCAGTGGACATCTTTTCAAGATAGGCTTCTTCTCACGATTAAACCCACCGGGCAAGCTTGTTTTTGAGGTTCTACGGTATCTGAAGTAGAGAGCTGTATACATGTAAATTTGTAATTGGCGAAATTAATGAATATGGGACCGCATCACTTGGAACTTTTAACACATTTTGGGCGACATCCCGCTATAATGCTATACATTCCTTTTGAACTGTTTATTGTCGATCGTGTTGTCAGTTCGAAAGAGTGTAATGTAGCGACTCAGGCCTGGGGCGGATCTAGGGGGTGTTTCAGAGGTTTCGGTCGAACCCCCATCGCTTGAATGCGTTGACTCAAAACACCTTAAAACTGGGGTAGTTTGAAAATGTTGTGCAGAGAAAATGAACCCCCTTGGAACCCTTGTCCACATGATCCTAGATCCGTCCTAGCTACTCCTACAACAGGGACTGCGCAGCCTTTCTTGGATTGGGACGGCTAGCTCGCGCTGTTACACTTTTTATTAAAAATATAAAATTTTGGATTATTGGGGCGGCTAAAGCCCCGTAGCCGGCGTTACATCTATTTTGTGTGTATCGATGTAAACTGAGAGAGTTCTTGTTGAGATGCAAACAAGTTATGTATCCAAACAGTCGAAATGCCCATACTCGTAAAAATGACACGGTTCAGATCAGCAGGACGCAATTGCAAATAATAACGCGGTCTCGGTTCTACTGTTCTACTAGTAATACAGAATATTTCTATAATGATTACAGCTATTTGAAATGCCTTTTTCTAGTGAAAACATTTAAGATTGTAAAAGGTAGAAAAAACAAAGAAATTAAAATAGAGAAATATAAATGAAGCAAAGAAATTAAATAAGATCACGTTATTTATGAAAACTCAAGGTTAGAACAATTCTTGAAATAATAATGCTGCTTGCAAGCACCATTCTATTCCGCTTCTGCTTTTGGTTTCAGTAATTAGTTATGGTCAACTCGCCCACGGACCGTCCAACTCACCCACGCTTTGAATCATCTATCTGTGGTAAGTGTCAAGTTTTACTATGATTCTAAAACTTTGAAAATGTTTGACAAGTGTGTTAATTGTTTTTATGTTGTCCATCCAAGACAATCCAAACCATCAGGTATTAATTCCAAGTGTGGACGAGTTGGGGTGGGCGAGTTGGTCCGTTTGACCTGGCACCTTTAAACAAAGGTTCGTATTTTACTTAATTTAGGATAATTATATTTTGATTGTTATTTTTTATATATAGTATTTAGATATTTTTATAGTTTAGCGTTTTCAGGTACCTGTACCAACAAAAGTAGTAATATGAACAAAAGTTACGTTCTTGTAGAAAAATTAGCTCATCTGCTGGGGCAGATCTAGAAATTTGGGAAAGGGGGGGGGGCAGTTCGAAAAGGGAGGGTTAAGGCAAGTGGCGTATTTGCGAACGTCCACATTGCGAATGCTGAAAAGCGTTATAAATTCTAGGGGGATCCGGGCGCATGCTCCCCCGGGAAAATTTTGAAATCTGCGTTTCTGAAATCACTGGAAATGCACTATAATTTCAAAACATGGTATAATTGTCCCTCCAGTACAAGCACTTGAAATTGCCACTAAGGAGGCAAAGTTTTTAAACTGGGTGAACAAATTCAACACCCTAAGCCAAAAATTATTTGCTTGATTACAAGTTGGCTTTTTACAATGATATTTGCTATATGATATATATTTGAATCCCTCGATCGGACGAGCTGCTTTCATTGAAAAGAAATCAAAAAGACAATTTGGTTTCGAAATCCAAAGTGTGCATTAGTTTACTTATTCTGATGATCATATTTTCTTAAGTGTTGTTTTTGCATATCGGCACTAGATGTCTTTTAGTGCCACAAGAAAAGGGGGGGCCCCCTCCCCTAAATCCACCACTGATCTGCCTGGGCAAAGTCAATTATATTTTCATTTTTCACATCGACTGTTCTTCAACTGTTCAACTACATAAACCACTGTCTGGTATTATCATATTCCACAAATATAATTCTTCATTTTAAATCTATTTTATTATATGGATTTCTGTTTTATTGAGAACAGAACCACTCGTAGAATCCACATAACATACCGCTTTTCTTATAAAAACAAATTAGAAAACCCAGGCTGAGATTTGCCTCATGCCGAGAACAATCAATAGGCTGAAATTTTGGATCAGGCATTTCTTAGCACCTTTTATTGTTACCGACAACTAATCCACTGTTTGGAAATAAGAACAATTTGAGGCTAAAATCACAAACAAATTAAGAACATCCCATCTTCTTCCAAACAGTACTGGTTCTTGTAAAAAAGCATGTATTTCAATGTTACGCATGTTCGTGACGTTTCAAAATATGACATCATTTTTCCTGTCATTGAATTAATTAATAATCTTTACTTCTTTTATTTTTTTGCGGCCCTTTTGCTTGGCGAGTATAACTGACGAGTTTCTCACTGGTCAGGTAGATATTGTTTCCTTTTTCAATATAGAATAGGGTTAATGAGACCGAGTTATCAGTGCTGAAGACCAGTATAGTATCATATTAACCTTTGATTAAGAAATAGAGGATATTACATGGCCGCGCGGAGATACGAATTGTATCTTTGAGTGTATTGAGATAATCAACACGATCGAGAAGATAAAATTCGTATCTCCAAGCGGCCATGTAATGTTCTGTTTATTATATGAAATATAGTGTTATACCGACTGATAAATAAACAAAACAATAAAAAAAACAATAAAAATGCAAAAGTAATTCGTTTTATTCTTTCATTTAAACTACAGTAAACCACTATTTGGAAAAAAGGATTACATAAGTGACTAGATTCTTCAATTACAACCATGAAAAGGACAGACGTACCACAAACGTACAGGGCCTTGGGGCGCGCTCACGTCCATTCACAAAAAACGCGTGAAAATACTGAAAGCTGATTGGTTCAAAAATGATATCACACATGTGTTGATAAAAATGATATCACCACTGGGAGGAGTGGCAATATCATTTTTATCGTTTTGCTATCAGTCGGTATAACACTATATTTCATATAATAATTGTGGTTTATTTTGTTTATTCTATATATTAACAAAACACTAAATGACTGCTCTCTCAGGAAACAAAACAAATGCTTCCCTCATGAGCAGTAATTAAGTGTATATTGTTATATAACTAACTGTGTTTTTGACTTAAATGTGTGCTCTCATTGGCTAAATCGAGGTCACATGGATGAGTTATACGTTCAAATCAAATGTTCCCCGGCTGATCAACTCCTCGAAAATAATATTGTTGACCTACTGTAGTGAGCCGGCAAACATTGCTGTTTCATTGTCATGTTTGAGAGCGGGAAAATATGTTTTGTTTTAATAATTGTGGTTTATTTTGTTTATGCTATAAAATTATAACAAAACACTTAAAATTATTGTTTTTTGCAGTTTCTTGTTTACATTTGAAAATTATGCAAATACTCTCACTTTCTGAAATTATTGGTCAAATGATATCAATTGCCCTGATCGACTTTCCCTAACTCTGTGCAAAATAAACAATTGAAATTTCCCTAGTAACCACATGCAAATTCACTGACTTTCCCAAACCTTGAAAAAACATAATTTTTCTGACTTTTTACTGACTGCAGCAAGCTGGACAATTATATTTGAATCTTACATGCCTACATAATTATTAGTGGACAGTCACATACCTTAATCTTCTTGTTCATATGATCCCTGGCAAGGGTCAGATTCAACATGGTTATCTCTGCGATGTTGTCTTTCTTTCCAAGTTTGCGAATGAGTGTTTCTGATATGTAAGCCACACTTGCCTTGCTGGGGCTTTGAGGGGACTCTATGTCTCTGGTTGTTCTTTCATCTGAAGTTGTTGATATAATATTTTAGAATATTGTAATTTAACAATATTAAATTAGGCATTGAGTATCACTCATTATTATGTGGCTGGCTAAATTTGCACGCTCTGATTGGTCTCTGAAGGTACCGACCTCTACTACCTAGTTCCAGTCTCAAAGGACCAAAAAGTTCTAAGGCATATAATAAACATCTTATTAACCTCGTTTGCTTGATCCGTACTGTAAGTTACGGACCCTTGTTTTTTCCTCATGGCCCACGCGCTTGGCGCTTGGGCCGTAAGTGGGAAAAATCTTGGGTCCATAACTTACAGTACGGACCTCGCATTCGATTAATAAGAGGTATGTACAGTATGTTACTGGAAATACATGTACATGTATTCTTTTCTGCTGAATTAACTTCGTACTGATTAACAAAACTAATGTACATTTGAAATGTACTGGTAGCATTCTTCGACATCTGCACATAAGTAAACTTGCCAGTAAGGATATATTGTCTTACTAGTACTTTAGATTTCCAAAGTGAAGGATATTTCTAGTAAGTAACAAAATCATAAAAGACTTTCTGGACATTTCTGCATGTTTTCCAAAAAATGTCTAAAAAAGTTCCAAGACTTCCAATTTAAGATTTCCTCAGATTTTCTAAAAATCAATGACTTCCCCCCCCCTGCTAAGATTTTCAATATGCCTTATCCATTTATCTTGATTTTTGGCAGGATTGTTAAGTGGGCTGAGGGCATTCAATTATGGTTGTGCAGGTGATGATGTGATTGTTGCCATGGTTACCAGATTGGACAAATGTTGCCATATTGGAAATTTTTAAAAAATTTATGCATAAAATTTATGTGGAAATGTTGTAATGATTTCTTATATTTGAGTTGCTAAATGCAAGATGCAATGTAAATTTAGGTTCATATGAATGCAGAACAGGCAATTTTACAGAGTGGGGGGGGGGGGAGGAAGCATGGAGTA
>JANSTR010043338.1:0-21772 GCA_025434805.1 Antipathozoanthus remengesaui | reverse complement strand
TCTCTCTCTCTCTCTCTCTCTCTCTCTCTCTCTCTCTCTCTCTCTCTCTCTCTCTCTCTCTCTCTCTCTCTCCCTCCAACTTCTTTACAAAGACGATATGGAGACAGTCCATTAAAAATAATTCAAATATATTTATTTACCTTCGGTCGACCAAGCTATTTATCGTAACAAATTAACTCAAGGGGGTAGGGACCTTTGCTCCCCCCCTCCGCCCCATAATTTCCCAAGCGGTTACACGTAAGTAATCAATCGCATGTGAACAGCTCTCTTACTTTTCATAACAACAATCAAGTTTAATAACTGTTCCTATAGTAGCAGCTAATTTATAACATCTTGGCTGCCATCTTGGATTTCCAAATATTATACTTTTAGCAAACTGCATCAAATGCTCTTGAAATTAGTAGAAAACATGTATTTACAGCTTTAAATAGGAATATAATTAAGAATAGAGTAGAAAAGAAAAGTAGAACAATTTTTTTTCAGAAAGTTATAGTTTTCCTATTTGAATTGAACAAAAACAATTTGCATTATTAATTTAGCGTAAATTATAAATAGTGACGTCATCCAATTAACGTAAAAAGATGTGTTCATAATTGGACTACAGGTAATGAAGTTGGTGTCCTCGAGGGATAATAACTATTTACAGTTTCTTTCTCGAAAGAAAACAATAATACAAATTAAAGCAGAGTAATAAATGGGTATACTAAGTAATTTCCAGGTTAACAGCATAATATTAAATTAAAACAACAATGTCCCTCTCAATAAAAATATGTTAATACTCAGTTAATACTGACATAAATACTATAATTCAATAGAGTATAATACAACAGACAATGTATACGAACTCAGATATTTCAGCTCCACTTGATAACTGTTTCCAACTACAATATTGCCAATCATATCGTCTCATCGGGCTACCACAATTACATCTACTTCGCATCTTTCGCATGAAACACAGTTTGTCTTCAAATTTCTTCAACACTTTAATATTCAGTTTGTGTCTCGAAAGACAGTGTTTGTCCCCCCAACGGCGTTTGTTGCATTGCAAAAGACAAGAAAGGGTTGCTTGTTGCCAAATCCTGATTCCAGAGAATTTCGCATTGCTGGACCGCTCGACGGCAATGTTTCGTAGATTGCTTGCAAAGCTCGGGGCGGCTTTGCATTCAGACAATGTTTCTCCAGTGAAAATCTCTCTTTAAACGTTTAATAGAACCTGAACGAATCTGGGCATATTGCTTAAATACTGTGCCTGATTACTGGCATAAAAACACGAAAACAGCGCCAAAACATTGCAGAACAGGAAGAAGAAGTGACGTAGTTCAAACTCAGAAGTCAGTCGATTACTTGACAAAAACTGATCTGTTCCTTCGCTGTTAGGTAAAATTAGTTCTTTTTAGTGTACCCCAAGAATATTGAATTATAAACAACCTAACCAGTCAAACTAGGCAATTCTATTGTAATGTTAACAAGTTGTGGTACATACAGAAAAACACTTAACAAGTGCAGTTTTATGTTTTCCATATGCTGAGATTATTTTGTCGTGGAGTTAAGACTGTAGTAGCTCCATACAAAGCTAGTTGTATCTGCGTTTTATCTAATCCGAACTTAATATACCAACGTGCTTCGCGCGCCGAGTAGACACTTTTACTTACTAACTTACTTACTTACTTACCTACGTACTTACTTACTTACTAACTTACTTACTTACTTCCCTACGTACTTACTTACTTACTTACTTACTTACTGACAAGGCGATGGCATAGTAGCTATCTACCTTCAAACAGTGAACACCAAGCGCAACAAACAATAACTACAAGCTATAGAATATAATACAACATTGCAAAGTATAAATCATAAATATTTATACTAGTATGAGGATACATCTACCATATCGCCCATTTCATTTCTTTCAGGGGCTTGCTGAGGCTGTTTTGTGTTTCTGACTCTCCTAACTCTCTCTAATTGAACAGAAAACATTGGTGTGTATGATCCAAACCTGTTCGAGGGGGACATGATACTTACACCGCAACAGAGACAGGCGGCTATGAATGGCGGTGACGTCAGCAAAGCTGGGAGAGCAGTCAGGGGGTCCATGATAAATGGTTTATGGCCTGGAGGAGTTGTGTACTACACTATAGAGAAAGATTTGAGTAAGTTCACCTTGTTGTTTTTACTGTTCACTGTGATCAAATATTCGGTGTTCTGTAGTTTATACTCTACAAGTAGTTTATAAATATCAAATCATCCTGGCATAAAATTCTGAGACTGCGTCATAATTAAGTTGCGTTCTCCTAACGCGATGAGCCACAGGTGTTACCTTTGGACAGCCTTTTAATACGGACCAATCAGAGGCCTTTAATTTGATTGGCACCTAAAATGGGACGAGCCGGGAATTCGAAATACTCCGCATCTCAAAGAAAGATAAATAACTATGCACCATATTGACACCAGACATCGAAAGACCTGGTAAACACTAAATATCCGTCGGTTCAAATCGTGCAAATATTTCTAATGGTTTACTTTTAATATCACTTCCGTTTTCAAGGAAAAGCAAAACTTGCAATCAAACTTTCTAAAGCCAGTGAAGATAATTTATGCGGCAGATATTAATTGGCTAGAGATGCGTTGCAGTTGAATTGTGTGTGGTGAACAAAGTAGTGCAGTAGCAAAATTAAAGAATCATTAACTGATTCTAGTGTAACTATTTATTTTGCAAAACATTTTGATAGCAACTTGGTAATAAAAAATAATGGTGACAAAAGTATCATGGTAATCAGCACAGATTTTCTAATGTTTTTCTTTTTTACTGTTTTGCACTTTAGTTCACAAAGAAAGCTGAAATTTTTACTCATTGTACTTTCAGTTGACGAACCGAAAGCTGTTAAAGCCATAAAAGGCGGAATAGCTATGTGGGAAAGCACAACTTGCCTGAGGTTTTATCCCAGGACAAATGAACAGGCCTACATACGCTTTTATCGTGGAGCAGGGTAAGACTTTACAGAATGAGATAAAAATAGTAAAAACACCAAAGTAAAATGGTTGAGCTAAATAGTATTAGTACATTTGTGTAACAGTACTATTAGTGCTTGTAAAACTCTAGAATCATAATCATAAAATATAACACTGTACATTATTATTTACACTAAATACGTTATATGGTGGTCGAAATATGAGAAAACACTAACATTTCTGCATTTTGGTAGAAAATAAACTCGAGACTGACACTTCATTCCTCTGTAAACTAAAGCTGTAAATCGGCCATTGGATACAAGGGAAAAAGACAGTCCATCTCGTTATCTAAGAGCTCCAACTGCTGGCGCCCAGGAGTTGCTGCCCATGAAATAGGTAAGACTGTCTTCTCCTCTGCAGCTCAGCACAGCGCCCAGGAGCTGCTGCCAATGAAATAGGTAAGACTGTCTTCTCCTCTGCAACCCAACAGAGCGCCCAGGAGTTGCTGCCCATGAAATAGGTAAGACTTTCTCCTCTGCAGCCCAGCACAGCACCCAGGAGTTGCTGCCCATGAAATAGGTAAGACTTTCTCCTCTGCAGCCCAGCACAGCACCCAGGAGTTGTTGCCCATAAATAGGTAAGACTCTCTTCTCATGCAGCTTAACACAACCCGTAGTATTTGAAAGGCATCTCATTCTCACTGATCACGTATTAGAACACAGTTCCAACTAGAAACAGATAAACTAAAGGTAAAAATCTTAGACCAATGCAACTAACAAACTACCTGGATTAAGACGTTCAAATTGAGAGTGTTTATTTAGTTTTAATAATATTGATGATTAATCTTTCAAACCTGCTACAAAACGGTGATTAGTACTTGTTTTGACTTCATTTCTTGACTTTTTCATGTCCTACCAAACTTTGGTAAAAACAAATTATTTATCCCGTAACATCTCCTTGTAGCTCACGCACTTGGGTTCTATCATGAGCAGTCAAGACCAGATCGCGACGATTATGTGACCATCTACTGGGATAACATACGCCTTGGTGAGTAAACGGCCTGATGGGTTATGATTTTCTGGTTTAAAGAAAGTACAGTGCTATATAACGGCATGGTGATATACCTTGTTCAAGTAATTCTGATCAAACTGAATTCAATAGAGAACAGTGTCTTGTCATTGAATTACACTGGATTTACTAGTGAACACGTGTCAGAGGGGAAACTGTGCATTCATCAGTGAACACTTGTCAGTGGATCACACTAGATTCATCAGTGAACACGTGTCAATGGATCACGCTGGATTTATCAGTGAACACTTGTCAGTGGATCACATTGAATTCATCAGTGAACACTTGTCACTGGATCTCCGTACATGGATCAGTGAACATTTGTCAATGGATCACACTACATTCTAAATCAGTGAACACTTGTCAGTGGATCACACTAGATTCACTAGTGATCACGTGTCAGTGGATCACACTAGATTCATTAATGAACATGCACGTGTCAGTGAATCAAAATGGATTCATCAATGAACGCGTGTAACACGTTTGCGGAATAAGACTTAATCATATCAATACATGAATTCATGAGTTAATGAATAGAAAGGGTTAGAATCTTTGCAACATAAAGTAATAATAATAATACCAGTTACCCTTGTACTTCAATGCTCTCTTTGTACCATTTATACTCATTGATATCCAGGCATGGAATCGCAGTTCCAGAAATATGACAGATCAACCATTGATTCACTTGGGACTCCCTACGATTACGACTCTATCATGCATTACCATCGGAAGGCGTTTGGTCAGGGGAAGATTACCATTCAACCAAAGAAACCTGGGGTAAGATATATATTTAGACACGAAATCAGAAATGTGTGTATCTTCAAACTCATGTTTAGTATTTTTTAACAACTTACCGGATCCAAGTATTTTCGGTAAAAAAGATTATTATTATTATTATTATTAATATTATTATTATTATTAAATAATATTGGATATTAATTCTGCCGGAAGTGAGCCGCGTCTGGATGACTGATTCAGCTGTTCCAACGTCATGTACGCAATATCAAGTTTTCGCGTTTTCATTTCAAATCATATTGTGTTCTGATTTTAGCTTGTCGAAAGGCTCAGATAATCTCTTCTTATTAAAGGCAATCTTCTGCATTTGTTTTAGGTGAAAATTGGCCAGAAGTCTCATTTAAGTGAAACGGACATCTTGCAGATGAACCTGTTGTACAAATGTCCAGGAGGTAACCATAGTAACGTGACATTGTCAGTCAGCCATCCACTTTCATAGGCTCACTCCACTAAAACATAATTATTTTCGCTGTCCGAGTGATGTTAGTTTGAAAAATACATTTCAACTATTTCAATTTGGCAAGTCGTAAAGAATATGGAATGTATTTCCTTGATTGAATTTCATAGATTTTACACCTTTCTTTAATATGCCATTTTTTACTTTTAAGAACATGTAGCAGAGGAATGTTGCAGATAGTCACACAGGGGATCTTGAAGCTCTTTTCCTTAGTTTAAGAAACTGTGAAATCGCTATCCTTCAGATTGCTAGAATACAATTCGTATCAAGCAGCTGAAAATGACACACCGCAAATACCGAGCAACTACATCAGTAGGACATCACTAATTTCGATTAATAAACGAAATCATTGGATATCGCCCTGTGATACAATCTTCCGTATTTACTTTGCGGGTGATATAACCTCTAATATTTCCCTTAGTACAACTCTAACCCGTCGTTGTCTCGGTTGATCATCAAAAGGCTAAAGAAATCAAATAAAATCTTACTCTTTGTGTGGACGTTTCAGTTGGTACACGGCCTCCGAGACCGCCGCCTACCCAGGCCACAACAACTCAACCTCCTGTCCAAACTTCTCGTGCACCGTTCACAGCTGGTCCAACTACTTCATCAGGTGGAAGATTTGCTTGTTTTGCTTTATTTATTAAAGTAAAGCTTATTGCAGTTTTTGTGCCCTTACTCTTCTTCGCTTGTTCTTCTTCATTCCACGGCAATGTGGTCGCTTCTGTTGTTCCGTCTCATTCAGTTTTTATAATCTGTTCTTTTCCGACTGTACAATAAAATATATTGCAATACAACGCACGGTACCATATAATCTACTACAATGCAATGCAATACAGTGCAATTAACAGCTTTTCCCGTGCTTCATTGCAGTAATAGGTACCTTAAGCAACGACGACGGGGACGTCAACGAGAACGGCTGTTAGATTTTTTAGTTCCTGGTTTCTTTGTCTTTGTTAGTCGAATCCATTTGTTTCATTTATTGTTTTTGAAGGTATGCAAATAGTAAAAATTAGAAGCCTTAATTCTTAAAGCCGAACAAAGATCATGTTAGTTTATGTTCTGACGTTTGTGTTCTCTGTGAAACCCCAGACTTGAGCGCTTCAAGTTCTGTTTTAAATGACGACAGTTGAAAAGTGTCCTTGCAGCTGTTTGTATTCCAACGTGCGGTTATTGTGTTCTGTTTGTGCCGTTTTTGTTGCCGTTCCCGTCGTCCCTAATAAAGCACGCATGAAGATACGAGAGCGCGAAAGAAGTGCAGGGAGAGACGAGAGCCAAGGCGAGTGTTATCACCTCACTTCTTGAGGGTGTTGTTTACTTTTGAAGTAGAAAGCTCCGCAAATCTTTGTCCATGTTTTCTTTTCAGCATCTTCGTTGTTGGAGATTGAGTCAACAATAGGAATAATGCCTTCAAAAATCTTTTTAATTTTCCCAAATTGAAATGTAAAGAAAAGTCGGGCATGTCACAGTTGGGCGTTACTATGGTTTTCCCCAAGAAATCGACCAAAAGTAAAAGTTGGCATGATAACTATTATCTATACTGAGGGAGCACGGTTTTAAACCAATGAGAGCGAGTGTTGTATCAAATCTACATTATAAATTGCAATACAATACATATATCTAAAGGCCAATATTTTTTGGTGTTTAAATTACGAGTGGAGAGTACTGGGACTGGGAGGTGTTTATTATACGATGGCTTCTTATTTCTTTCTTTCAATGTACCAGAGAGAAAAAAGCAAACGTAAAATTCAGCTTTTTTCAATAAACAATTTGGAAGCAAACGTAACAGTAACAATAGTTATCCAACTCAGCCTCATCAAACCGTTTGACGTTTCATCGTCGCTGTTTAGAAGACAAAATTAGATCTATTCCTCGTCCTTCATCTAGTATTAATACTAAGAACATTGATACTGATAATGCTAGAAATGTTTGAATCAAAGCCACGGACATGTCACTGCGAACGTTTCTTATAAAAAAGACAGTCCGAAAAGGACAAACACAGAAATGTATAAATTCAATCCGTTTCTCTTAAGTAAGAAAGCGGCTGTTTAAAGACAAACACAAACTTTAGATCAAATTCGCCAAAACTGATTGAATCGGGTATCTAGCCACCAATATACCAGGCAACACGGGAGATTCGTCGCTGCATGTTTATTGCTATTATATGGTACAGTTAAATGCTTCCATCATATAGCAAAATACCATACCATGCAATACAATACAATACCACACTATACCATACCATAGTTCGTTCAACTCAGCGGGTTTTAAGGTCAATTACAAATAAAAGATGTGTATAAATTATTTTTTATCTTTCTTATTTTTTAGCCCATCACTAACTCTAATCTCAACCCTGAAAATAGTTTTTACTTATTAAAACTTCAAAGTAGTCAAAACGCTTGCGAAGTTATTATATGACGTTTGAAAACCACTAATGAGAGGAGGGCTTGAAATCCAACCATTATAGCTCGATCGGATTGGCATAGTATGGTAAAGCAAATGAAAGTGAATATATAGCTTGAAATCCAACCATTATAGCTCGATCGGATTGGCATAGTATGGTAAAGCAAATGAAAGTGAAAGCAAATGAAAGTGAATATATAGCTTGAAATCCAACCAACCAATCGAACCGATTGGTATAGTATGGTAAAGCAAATGAAAGTAAATATATAGCTTGAAATCCAACCATTATAGCTCGATTGGATTGGTATAGTACGGTAAAGCAAATGAAAGTGAATATATAGCTTGAAATCCAACCAACCAATCGAACCGATTGGCATAGTATGGTAAAGCAAATGAAAGTAAATATATAGCTTGAAATCCAACCATTATAGCTCGATCGGATTGGCATAGTATGGTAAAGCAAATGAAAGTAAATATATCAGTGCGGAGTTGTTCTCTTCTGCCGACGGAGCTCCTCCGGCTGACCGGTCGGCCGGGTTTGTTGCTACATCTTTTCTTCCGTGTTCGGTTCTTTTATCTCCATTAATTAGAACGAACTGTGCATGTGGATCTATAACTTGTCACTTTAACCACTGCTGTTACTGCAAGCCTTCTCTTCTTGCTGGTTCGTTCTCTAACTTAAATCTTCCCTTCACTGTTTTCTCCTTATCTTTTAATTTGTTCACCGTTCTGTCGTGTTATGATCTGATTTTATCTGTTCTTTTACATTTTTTCTGCTCTTCCCCGAGTCTTTTGATCTGCCTAGTCTAGCTTGAGCTTCTCCGTTTCTGATACTTCTCTTATATTCAGTCATGAACTGTTCCATTTACTGAAGCGATTAGCATTTAATTAGTTAGTTGGAATTCAAACATTATGCCGAGTCAAACCTCATATAAAATATAGATAGTGTTAAGTGGTACAAACATGAAATTATCTGTAACTAAGTTGCCCCAGTGGGGGACGTACCATCTGATCTCCTCCTAACGGAGAAGGTTGGGGGTGGGGAGGCGGGTGAGTGGGCCAAACATAATGCAAGCACAACCACTAATCATACAAACCAAGCAGTTCCAAGTGTGGCCGAAAAATATTATGAAAAAAGAAATTGCCCTCCCCGGAGATCTGATGGTGCGCCCTAATTTCTGTCTGTTTTCCGCCCTCTTGCATGTCGCTCTTTCCTTGTTACTGATTCTCTTCCTCAACTGTTAATATATTGAGATTTCCGTTCATTTGGTTTTACAAGTTCTCTGTCTTACCGTTTTGAAGTCTAAAACCAACAACGTTGGTTGACTAAGGAAAGGTCTCCAAACTTTCATTGAAATGCAAATTGTGTTGCTATAAAATTTATATACATTTATATTTTCACAGTTCCAGGTTCTTGTGTGGACAGTGACAAAACAAACTGTCCTCGATGGGCAAAAAGATGCAGGTTCTTCTTCGTCAGGAACAATTGCAAGAAAACCTGTCGGGTTTGCTAAGCTCGGGTTGAACTCGACAGATATTATAAATGTAATACGTAAAACAAACCGCATTATTAAATGAAAATATGATTGCGAGATATTTCTAGTAACAAATTTGTAAAACGTATAACAAAATTAATCAAAGGTTGATTATCCGCATCGTAAGGTGGGCTGGACAGCTGACATTTCTAGCGTTAGCCCTTCGTTAGCCCTTCGTTAGCCCTTCGTTAGCCCTTCGTTAGCCCTTCGTCAGATCTGACGATTTAACATCAGGCTTTCTTCCCATCTTACGGTGCGGGAAATGGTTTTCTCAATCCTTGGTTGATCTTAATATACATTTTCCCTACCCGCTGACGCAGTCTATACAGTTTTTCTTAAAAACTATTTACTAAGAACAACTTTTGTAAGATTTAGACCTTTCTCTTCCTAAAATCTAATTCTTGAGGGTCTACATACCATTGAATGCTATTAAATGCGCTCAGTGTCCACAACAGAATAGATAGATAGATAGTGGTGGTCGACTTTAACCCCGATGGCAGCCCTAGGCTGAATTGCTGGGTATTACAATATTGTTGGGAGACTTTAGCGGACAGGCTGCTTTTTAATTTTATAGGCGCAATGTGCAGCCACGCAGTTTACAATTTTTGTTTAAGGCAAATGCCCCTTGCGACCAGGAACAGACTACATCACCGGGTCGAAACCCTACTCTTGTCGAGAAGTGTGTAGAACGTCGGGAAACTAGACTAGACGGCTTAACGTCCCTGTCCACGGACGGGGTGGCGAAAGAAGGTCCCAAAATAATTCAACCCTCGGCAAGGCCGGAGATTGACCCCGGGACCTTGGATTGGCAGCCACAGATCAAACCGACTGAGCCAACCACGCACACACATGTGAAACAAATGTTTTGGTTTTGAAACTGTTTTTTAAAATTATTATTGCATTTTTTACACTTTGGTTGTAGCCACCACAAAAAAGTCTATCAACGTGGAGGAAATATTCGAAATCATTTTTAGGTTAGTATACATACATATTTAACTAGATTTAATCAAATCAGCCCGATGACCCACAATTTATTTTGAAAACATCGAGTGTCTCTCACAGACAGCTTCTCTTTCTTCTTACACTCTTTAGTTTAGAGTTTGCTGTTTTGAATAAAACGAAAAGTAAACTTTATGTGTCTCCATCTTTTACCACGACGAGCCGTTGGTCTCAACTTCTGACGTTCTATCGAAAGATTCGCTTTAAGAAAGAGACGCACTGCTCGAAAAGATTAGGCTGCAGTAAAAGCCATCTGCACCCAAACTACCTCTGGACATGCCTCCTCCGCATGCAACTGAAATAAGATGAATGATGAGCAATGATGCCGAAGGAGAGCACTCGCGGGAACACTCGTGTCTCTGGATAGCCTCGCACGTTGCATGCGGGGGAGGCTATCGTTGGACGCACTCTGTATGGCTTTGTGTGCGTGTACTTCAAGACTACAAAGCAGCTAAGTAAGGAGACTGTAGTTTGTTTCCTAACCGTTTTTTGTGCTAATTAATTACGTTGACACGATATGCATTTAGCGGTCGGGAGAAATGACGCTCGCTTTTGAAGTTACAAACGATAAAAAAAGGCCCTTTGCGTAAGTGGGCGGCATCGCCAGCAAGCAAACATTGTCAAAGCCCATTTTAATGGTTATAATAAAAATAAGAATATGACAACATTGAAAAGTGCTTTTAAGCGTTATGAGGTCAATTTGTGATCACCCCTATTCAATATGGAGCTGCAGCTGGTTTATCCGTCATTGAAGATATACAATAGATGCTAACCAGTCAACACTATACTCACTTCCAAAATGGTTTTATTTCTGTCAAATTCTCTGATAAACACAAGCTGAACTAACCTTTATTGAAGCAGTTAAATATCATTTTCTCTGAGTATTTGTTTCTTTAATGGAAAACCCGCCCGGAGCTCATTGTGAATGGTATCCACTTTATTAACTTGTATTTACCTTGAAGTGCCAAACCAAAATCGCACTTAGTATCTGAATAATGAACATACAACATGCGACATATAATTTAAAAGATAATCGCCAATGTTTATTTGATAAGAGCATTTATTCCCCAACGCATCGAATTGAACCAGTTGACTTTTTTGAGAACCCCAGGCAAGTAAAGATGTTTTGGTTGGCTCTGTGCGCTCTCATTGGGGCTGTTCTTTCAACACCGGACGGTAATCTATAAATTATCTTTTCTATATAAAATAGAAAAACACCTGATAATGCATGCAAGACACTAGACCAATACTGAATATAAAAAAACAACTTCCTTAATAAACTGCCTGAGCCGGGTTCGAGAAGAAAACGTCATCTTATTTTTAACAAGATCAGTGCAGCAAATCTACTTGAGGTACTAGACGTTTAATAGAGGGTCGTTGATCACCAAAAGGGAATTTGGTGGGGCGGTTTAATAGATTATATGCGATCTGCACACAAGACAAAAGAGTTATTTCTTGATCCGTACTTTTATTTATACACGTTGCTACTAGCTGTTAATAACTATCTAATGAATTAGTGCTTCTTACTTGAATAATCAGTCCTCTACGTAATGTGCTCATAAAAACCGTATAAATATGTTAAGGGTAAAAACATCCAGTCAGCTGATCAGTTGGGAAATGCATCGTTAAAAGACATAAAAAGAAAGCATGAAAGTTTGAAAATCTGTTTTTAAATTAATAATGCAAGTTTGTAGAATCACCATCCAAACCCTAGGGATCGACTTATTAAAACCTATTAAAGAAATATCCAAAAGCAGCCATGATACATGCTACAAAGAGAGCACTACTGACTCCGGATGTGATTGCAGCATTGGCATTGCAAAGGTCTCCAGAGCAACATTCGGGCTTGCAATCTCCTCCCACCAGCTTCGAGGTTTTGCAATAGGAAAGAGTAGTTGCGTTGCAGTTCTCGCGTTTTATGCACTTCTTGAGGTAGGTGGTGACTTTGGCGGTTAATTTGTATTCCAGACTCATACATCGATCCTGATCGGAAGCGCATGTTTGCGTGATTTCAATACAGGATTTCCAACTGACAGGACTGGTGCACGCTTTGCACTTCAGTGCAGTAACTGTTATCGGAAATAAGCAATAGAAATAAGTTGTAAAAGAACTTCAGTAGACGTTTTCTGGTCAAAACGTTTGCTTTCTATATGCCGTTTATTACAGACAAACACCCTCATTCATTTTAAACAGCAACGCTAAATTAAATTCCGCGCGTACTACATAGACTACATATATGTTTCAGGTTTGTAATGAAATTTATCAAAGCTATCGACTGTCTTACAATAATAAAATCAACCAAGGGTTGACAAAACAATATTTTAATTAATCTAATTTCAGTTTGCTTATATTTGTTTTTGTTAGCCTGCGTAGCGGCTCAAGGGACCGGGGGGCTTTCTCTTTCATTGCGATCTGCATACATTACTCATTAGTAAATATATCTTATTAGGCGTATAGTAAATTCCAGTATTAACCCCTTCAATATCTCTTTTAGATGCTCCAACGAAGGGCTAACGCTCGAAATGTCAGCTTTCTTCTACCCTTACCACGCTGAAAATTGTTTTGTCAACCCTTGGTTGATTTTATCATACGTTTTACCTATATACGCCGAAGCAGTCAATAGTATTTTTAAAAATTATTTACTTAGAGTTGTTCTATATCAAGTTACTTAAACAGCCACTAGTATTTTAAACATTTATTTGATGCCAGTTGAGCTTCTCTGATCGAGCACTAAACATTTTTTTCCAATATGCAATAATATTTGAAGTTAACACAAGCTTTCGCCTCGAAATCGAGCTCGAGCATCGTACTAAATTGACGGGTTGTGGTATTACTACTAGTCATAGTCTAGTTGTGGCCGCGGATCTTGCGGACCTTTAGGCCACGTGACCATAAATGGTTTCCCTCGTGCGAGGAACAGTACGTGTCACATACATATCAACAAGTTGGATTAAATGAGGATTGGACAACCCAACGTATAGAACAATTTCTTATGGTCACGTGGCCCAAGAGCTAGTAGTCATAGAGTATGATTGACAGCGCAATCCCTCCGTTAGGAGTTATCATAGCGATTTTAGGGCTGCAGTTCGAGCCGAAAGCTTGCCTTATTAATATTAATGCACGGTGCAAACTGAAAAGAGAAGTCTGTAAAGCAACCAGCAGAGTTCTATAGATACACTACACATACTTTCTATTGACTGTTGTTGGCGTATTCGGTACAATCGATCTCAGTCTTATAAGAGCTACTTTCCATATTCTCTTTTTTCCTACAGAAATCAGGAATTTAATAAACTGTGGATATTATTTCCATTTCCGTTCACGTTCATAGTTGTATTTCATTTTGCTAGTTTTCTTTCCCTTATCTTGTTGAAAATCGGTATTTTCAGATTCAGTATTTTAAGGTAGTTTATGATAATTAGGAAGTCAGGATAATTACCTGTTGTCGTAGCAACAGCTACAAGGATAACCAAACAGTGGAGAAAGTTCATGACCTTGATGCTCTTTGTCAGCTGTGGAGAAAAGTAATCATTTTTAATAGTGTATACTAGCTGTGAAGTTACCAGAAATTCAGTACAAATAACAAGGACTTAACTAGTAACACTAAGTTAAACCTAATCCAGTTTATGTATTTTATTTCTAAAGAAATTAAATATGAATCAATACACGTAAAACTAGGCTCTATGGAATATGGTTTCTGTTTTGTTTTGTTTCTTTTGGACAGTTACTTGGCATCTCGGTGTCAGTACTGAGATCTCGTTTTGGTTTACTTCATTTCTTCGTCTTATTTATCAGCTGAACGTCCACGTCTCTGACATCTGATACAAAATCATAAACTTTAGTTATTACAGAAAAACTGAGAAAGTAAAATGTCTAACAAGAAACTATTGCATGGTTGTAATACAATACAAAACAATACAATATAATACTTATTTGCATACCATTATTAAGGCTATGTTCCATATCTTAATAAGTTGCCCATTTTTACTAAAGTTTGTGGTTTTCAAAGAAATTCCCCGGCAGAGCCTAAATTAACCGTTAGAGACTAGGCAGGTAACGTTGTTCTTTGCTTAGCTTTTACAACGCGACTCAGCCTACACGCTGAAAGGCGTGCTCAATCGATTATTGCATAATGTAATTTCACTGTTGTTAAGGAAATATACACATTTAAATGCGGCGGAGGGGTGTGGTTGATCATGGCGGGCCTGAAATCTTGGCATCACTTCATTTGTTTCGTTGCTGCGTTGGCACATTATGAACATGTGTGTTGATGTTCACCTGTAGTTTAAGTACAAACTCTTGCAATCTTATTGTAAGACATTTTATTTTCCTGCAAACCATGTAAGACTTCGTGCCATTTAATTTTGTTAAATTCCTTTGCCTGTTTCAGTTCTGTTCTAAATGTGTGCAGGTAGCAGCGTTTCACTCAAGAGTGTTACGAAAAGCATTGCAGCGGAGCCTTCAACTTCAAGATAACTGGGGTAATCATGTACTCGAAGATACTTCTGCCCTGATTCTCAATAATTGCACATGCACATTTGAAGTTTTCATCAATTTGAACGATTTTTAGGAACACAACATCCATTTTTAAGTTTGTTTAATCCAAGATGATTGGAGAGATTTTGGAGCACCGTTAACAATTTTCTGCAAGAAAAGAAAATTGCAGTAACTAGTTGACTGTGTAGTTATTTGTAACTAATTGTGTTCTTATATCGCAAGTGTGTCTATTTTGTTAGCTTTATTTCAGACCTTCATTGAAAAGAGTTGAACTGACTTGGACATGCCGGTAAAAATACTGCACACAAATAAATAAATAACCCGAAGGCGCGGCTACTATGTACCGAACATATAGGCATGCAAGAATGTTCAAAAATTTATTTTCCAGGACAAATGAAGTTGGTGGGTCAGTTTCCGTTTCTAACTACAGGCATCCGGCTCAACTCAATTCATGTACAAAACATATCGAATTTTTTCTCCACGTTCATCTGTATTTCATTCTGTATTCATATTTGCATTTTATTTATGGTTTATGTGTACGGAATTTTTATATCAGTAGTAGTTAAGTAACAACATTTGAGAAAACATATCAAGAATCAACAGTCTGCATGTGGGTTTACCTCGCTTGAACTGGCCACTTCCAATAACATGGCGAGATTGTTTATTGAATAATTGCGAACTATTCGATTATACTACTCATTACAACCTTACTGCACAAACATTTTTCTAGATTTTATATATTGCTCCAGCAAGACACTTCGATTAAACGGTGATTTCTGACTTTCTCAAAAATACAATTCTCACAAGACTTTAGGATTGTAACTTACCATGCAGTTAAACGCCAAAATTTGTGGACTCTTAATGATCTGAGACAGACGACGGGACTTCGACTATGGGGTGGGAAACGGGACTGACTGTTTCCAAATCGAGCTTTGGTTTTTTGTATGCGTTCAACTATGAATAACAATGGAGCCGCTGCCAAGGCAAATGGTCCCCAAGGAGTATCAACTCACTAACTTAACACTTTGATTTTCACTGAACATTTGCATGCATGCATGCCTTTCTATTGTATATTGAATGACCCATACTTGTTTTGTGTCTTTAGCTTGGTAAAGACATTGCACAGTATATTGTATTAGAATGACCCATACTTGTTTTGTGTCTTTATCCGGTAAAGATAGTGCACAGTGTGTTGTATATTGAATGACCCATACTTGTTTTGTGTGTTTAGCTGGTAAAGATAGTGCACAGTGCGCACAATTGTATATTGAATAATTCAGCTGTCATTAAGAAGTAAATTGTTTAATAGCAGGAACTTTGAACTCAAAGCATAATAATTACAGCAATATTTAAGACTGTACACTTAGTATTTGAAGCTCTGAGCTTTAATTAATTAAACTATAATTCTGTACTTCAAAAGAGTGAATATTATTTTCAGTGATTGGTAGAACCGGTTATTCAGAATCGGCGGACTGAGAATTTGTATTTGAGTTATCATGGCAGGAAACAAAAGCACTGTCGGAAATTTTCTGCGTTTGAGAAATCGGGTGGTCGACAAACGAATGGTTTTATCCGCATTCCATAACTGATACTCAGCTTTTGGGAAGCCCATCTTTGCCCCCCTCTCCCCCTCTTTGTCCCCCTCTCCCTCCCCTTATGAACAATCGTTGCTGCTGAAAGACGTAGTTATCGTTTAATAGAACTGGCTAGCTAGTTCCTGATGATAACTATATAGGTTAGTTAACTGAGACAGGAATGAGCTTGCTGGCATTTTAATAGACCAAACTGACCTAAAATAGTTTTCTAACTTCTCTACTAGTTATGTCGAAATATTTAAGCGCCAAGCAATGGAGAAAGAAAGCCAAACTGTTCCATATGAGCTGCTAATCATTTTGAAATATTAATCTGGTATTGTGCTAAAGGTCATTGTCATGAATATTTCCCTCGGTTTACAGAAAACGTCGGCGTTATCGACCCTTCATTATTTGAAGGAGACATGAAGTTGACAGATGCTCAAAGACTGGCGGCGATGCATGGGATGGACGTCAGCGCGGCTGGAATTGGCCGTGCTTCAATTAATGCTAACTTGTGGCCTGGTGCAGTCATGCCGTATACAATTGACTCAAGTCTGGGTGCGTATATATATATAAGTTAGATCCACCACAGAACGTAGACGCCGTGGGCCATTAGATAGTTTATCCACTGAGAGAAGAAAGGAGATTGTCAAATACGAGCATATGTGGGTCAATTGAGTTGTAGATACATACGAACAGGATTCTAGCGTTATCTGAGATCGAAACAGTGGCACTTCCATCATCTTTGGATACGGCAGCTTGATTTGTCTTAACATCAACAATCCATTAATAAAAAGGTCACATATTTTTTAGTCGGACATCCGTGTTTCGAAGTGTGGAATAGGGTCTACGCGACCCACCACATCTTACGTCTTTTTACCGATTATTTCTGTAACTTACAGAGAAGATGAAGCAACTGAAGAAAAGCATCACCTATTTCATCTTATTTGTTAGAGCCGGTTAACTTGTTCACAAAACCAGATATGTCTTCCAAATGCCACATTATTTGAAGAAAATTGTCCCAACAGCTCGGGGGCTGCCCACTTTAACAACCCAAGCAAGTGAAAATACTGATGATTCCTTGTTAAACCCCCTCTTCATTCATCTTAACCCATCTTCTCTGATCGCAGCTTACGACAACAGAGCCATGCAGGCCATAAAGAGGGGAATGCAATTATGGACGAGTTCTACCTGCGTGCGTTTTCGACCAAGATCAAGCGAAGCTGCTTATGCCCGCTTTTATCGTGGAGGAGGGTGAGTGAGTCACTTGAATACAGGGAACCCACGTGTAGCAAGTCACTTGAAACCTGGAAACCCACATGCAGTGAGTCGCTTGAGCAAAGGAACCCTCATGTAGTGAGTCACTTGAACACAGGAACCCACATGTAGTGACTCACGTGAACACAGGGAACCCACATGTAGTGAGTCACTTGAACACAGGGAGCCCACATGTAACGAATCACTTCGACACATGGAACACACATGTAGTGAGTCACTTCAACAGAGGCACTCGGTTTATGTATCACGTTGCTTCTAATTTGTCTATACCACCACTAAAATTCTATCTGTAATGACTTCACATATATAATGATATCATTATTTAAGGAATCTTAACATTATCAATCAAGTTATTGTTCAGATCAAGCATATTTTCACTTTGCTCAGTTGTTCCTCGATGGTTGGTCGCACAGGATCGAGACAAGATATTTCTCTTGCCACTGGATGTTGGAGTCAGGGAATCGTGGCGCATGAGATCGGTAAGAGGTCACAAAATAATAGTAATTCTTCAAATGCGTGTGATATCGGTAACAGGTCACAATATAACGGTAATTTTTCAAATGCGTGTGATATCGGTAACAGGTCACAGTATAATGGTAATTTTTCAAATGCGTTTCAAATTTTCGGACACTTTTTCAGCCTTCAGGCCTGTACTAAACGCGTAGAGGGGATTTATTCACTAATTATTACATGATAGTATTGATTCTTAGGTATATAACTGATTTCCTGCATTCGGATTAGCTGAAACTTGGATCAATAACTTACAATGCAAACTTTTGCCTGCATCGAACTTCCATATTAATAACAAATCAACTATTTTAACAAACCAAATACAAAAAGAGCCCCCGGCCCATTGATGGCGGTTTTTTGTAAAAAAAAGACGGAGAGTGAGCGGTCACTGAAATATAGGTATATTAAACGTCTATATCAGCGGTTTAGATCTCTCTGTAGTGCAGGCTAGAATCTTCAGCTAGCAGCAGCTCTACGTGGAATAACCATAGGAACATTCTGGCTAGGTTGACAGCTAAACAAAGTGGAAATTAAAACAAAAGCAGATCAGCCACTTCGTCAATCCTTGCTTTCTGTTTGCTTTTCATAGACCTCCTTTGCTGTATGACGTCAAATAAGTATAAAATACATAAATATATCTAGGGAAATAACAGCTAGGAAAGGGGTAGTACGTCAAGTAAAAATTAAAATTGATCTTCTGTTTAACTTATTTCAGATCTTAATCTGACACGTCGTTTGTTATGGCAATGCATATTTCGCCGTTTAATGTAATATTCTGTGATCCGGTTTGAAGCTAGTACGCTCAGAGTTGTGCTTTTCAGTTTGAGGTCTGCTCTGTATCTACTTTCACTCAAACTATCTCTAACACCTTCAATAAAACATTATGCAGGCGTCCTTAATTACCTATCACCTCCATCACGCTATTCTTAGTATTTGCAATAAAAACAGTAAGTTGAGGTTAGTTGCAGCTAAAAAGTCGTTCGGCACATAAGATAAAACGAAGCCTGATGACAGAACAAAGGAGAAGTGGTTGAAGTTGCCTTAATTGGCTTCGGTTTCGGTCGCTCTTTTACACAAGTGCCAACCTCTACACAGCCACCGGCAGCAAACCGACTTTACACCATGGGTGATGCAGTCTGCCTACGAAACTATTCGTTCTGACTGCCACAATCAATTAGGTTTCAGTTGAGTTTTAAAAACTATCTATTTTTCCCTAACTGTTGCAGACAGGAGTATGTAGTGAAATAGCTCCTTGCTCCAAAATTGATACTCACCATCTTTGCTGTACAATGCTATTTAATTCTGCATACAGGTCATGCACTTGGGTTTTTTCACGAGCAATCGAGGCCAGATAGAGACAATTTTGTTACAATCAATTGGCATAACATCATTAGAGGTGAGTTGTGCTCTCTGGTTGGTACTTCTATTAGTGAGTCATTTGTAACTTATCACGTCACTTTACTGAAAGCACGCTTCCTTCGATGTCGAAGCTTATACACGGCTATGCTCTAAGGTAAAGGGCGCTTTCCATTTAACAGAACTGGTCGGTTTGACCAGCACAATGAAGGGTAAATCTCGATTGAGAGAAACTAAAACTGCTATTGTTGGTCTTGATTACAGATAACAATTATCATAAAAAAACAACTGGAGTAATTTTAGTTTCCACCACTCGAGATTTACACTCCATTGTACCGCGGCCAGTTCTGATAAATGGAAAGTGCCCTTATATTTTTGCTAGCTCTACGAAAATGTGTGGATGGTTCCAGAAAATATCCACAACTTCTCCCCCCCCTCCCCCCCATGGAGGGTCACTAGAAATTCCAGGGGGTAGGGGATCCAGAGTAACATATTTAAAGAGGGTCTAAGAACACTGTCCAGGGAAACTACCAAGATCGCATTTGCCATTTGACAAATCGACAAATCCATGAATTCCAATATATTTCAGACAAATTACTCAAATGCAACTTGCACATTCAACGGACATTTCTGAGCGAACATTTCGGGAGAATGATATATTCTTGAGGAAGATGAACGCGTACTTTTCACCTCGATATGCCAATTATGCTGTGAAAGCGGATTATTTAAAATATAAAATTCTTACCGACCGTAGAGTCTCCAGATAAAACAAAATTTTATTCAAAATGATTCACTTTATTTTCTATCCGTTGTTAATAATTTTGCCAACCAACCAATCATTTTTAAGTCTATACGAGTGTATTAATGCAGCTAGCGCTTCTTTAGACAGTGTTATTCGTCCAGTTTGAGTGCTATAGTCTGGACGAGCCTGAACTCTCAATTGTGTTTTTCATTATGAGTTGATAAACAACTTCGAACCCAAGTGTGCTTGTAATTGCTAAACGTTGACGTCTCGTCTCTTTTTATGAGACGGCCACCTGTTATTTTGTTGTTATTTTGTTATTTTGATTTGATGTTATTTTGTTGTTATTTGTAAATATTGTAAATATACAATGAATAGTGATGCAAATAATACAAAAGCTAGATAAGCAATCTGCATATCCTTCCACTTGCATCCATGCTTTAAATACGACACCTTTCTGATATTATCCTGATTAAACGGTGCAGGGAAACAAAAAGCAACCTTTTTCAAAAATGGAAATTCCAGGGGGGAGGTGGGGTACCAAAACACCCCCTGGAACGGAAAATCCAAGGGGTTGAGGGGTCTAGAAAAAACCCTCTATGGGGATATGGATATTTTTTGGAACTACACAATTGATCATCTATTAAAATCCAATCCGTTCAACGGTCCTTTAATCATTTACATGTAACCGATGTTACTTTTTGTACTTTTGTCAGATTTTACCCAACTGAAACATGCATATATACTTTTACTTCTCAAATACAACTAAAGACCTTAAGACAATTGTTTTCTGGGTCTACGTATTACAAATTAGGCCTCAAAGGTTTGGAATTCACTGATTGTGTATTTTGGTTGTGAACGATAAGATCAGAAAATGCCTTTATTCGGACGTTCTCGAACTGGCTTTTATAAGTAATATAAGTCGATATCATTGATATTAGGTTTAGAAGACTCACGAGTGTCTTTTCTCTTTAGGTATGAGTTACAACTTCAACAAATACCCCAATTCACAGATTGACTCACTTGGCACTCCCTATGATTACAACAGCGTGATGCATTATGGGTCAACCGCCTTCAGCAGCAACGGACGGTCGACTATTGTACCTAAACAAGCTGGAGTAAGTTATCGATTCAAGGAGAACATATAGTTTAGCAAATAATATTATACAACTTCACACCGCCTAGTATAAAAATTCATATTTAGGCTTGGAACGAGTACAAATATCCTGTGATATTTGTACTGCAGAAGTTATTCTGCATACAATAGCAAACTAGCATCACGTGCCTTATGAGTTTATGACAAAATGAGAATAATATATGGATAGTAATTATTTTATCAGACAATTTAATGTGTAGTAATGATGGTTATATTTGGTATCTTGGTTCTTCATGACCTGCAAAAATATCCACCCATGCTACATACTAAACTGTCTAATTAACAATTAGTAGAAACGTACAATGGTCTATCACGAAATCGCACGTTCTGATTGGCTACTCTACTATGGTCTAAATGTCGCTGAACCCGATTTGCTGTTGTTCAAAAGATTTAATTGACAACCTACTTGACATTTCTGTCCCAGAGAAAACAAAGAAAGCAACAAAATGTGGAGTG
>JANSTR010043227.1:0-13251 GCA_025434805.1 Antipathozoanthus remengesaui | reverse complement strand
TGCCGGTTGTACACGATATTTCTGTTTTTCAGTCCTCCCGTTCGGACTTAGTTCCGCTTGCTTTTGTTTCACGAAGCTTTTACGCCCATTAGTCAAGAGATGGCGTTCAATGTCGCATAACTGTTTTGTCTATTTAGACGATGGTATTTCTGGAAGTCGTGATTATATCTCCGCTACGGCTGCTAGCAAGATCCAGCGCAATGACCTGGCTTCGGCTGGCTTTGTTACCAATGAAGAAAAGTCGAAGTGGGGCCCTGTTCAAATCGGAGAATGGCTAGGTTTTTTGATTAACACGATAAGACTCACGTTCCAGATTCCTGAGAAGAAAATTGAGAAGCTCAGATGTTCATTAGAGCTGCTGGTCAATGACGGTCATTCGACCTACCGTTCCCTGGCACGTTTAGCTGGTTTCATTATTTCACTATCATTAGCAGTGGGCCCAATTGCCCGCATTTTTACTAGGCAAATGCATTATGCCATACACGCCAGACCGAACTGGGATACAACCTTTGTGTTTAGCGAACCATTAATGCAAGAATTGAAATTCTGGCTTCAAAACATTCATGCATTCGAAGGATTTCCACTTAAACCGGCATTTTGCGCAGACTCAGTTCTTTACACAGACGCAAGTGAATTTGCTTTTGGTGGTTACATTGCCGCGCTTGACGACATCCCAGCAAGTGGCATGTTTCCCGAGTCTGATTTGCTTACCAGTTCTACTTTCCGAGAATTAAAAGCAGTTTTGTACGTTTTGCAATCGTATGCCGGTAAACTGGCAAATAAATCAGTCAAGATTTTTGTTGATAATCAGGGCGCGTCTCGTATCTTAACGATTGGAAGCCCAAAGCCTCACTTGCAAGAAATAGTGTTAGAGGTTTTAAAGCTCTGTTTCCGATTTGGAATTTCTATTGAGCCGCAGTGGCTACCCCGTGAGGAAAATATTCGTGCTGACCTTCTTAGTAGGTTCATAGACAAAGATGACTGGCGTTTAAACCCCCGTGTATTCAGTTTGATTGATGGAAAATGGGGGCCTCATTCGATTGACCGATTTTCCTCGCACCTTAACAACCAAGTTCCTAAATTTAACTCGAAGTTCTTCTCTCCCGGTTGTTTTGGAGTCGACGCCTTAGCGCAGCACTGGAGTACAGACAACAATTGGTTGTGTCCACCAATCCATCTGATTTCCAGCATCTCTGAGAAAGCTGTCTAGCCACAAAGCTGTTGGTACTTTAGTAGTGCCAGAATGGCCCTCAGCATTGTTTTGGCCTCTGCTGCACAGTGTTCCGGGCAAATTCGCCTCATTTATTGTTGATATCTTCATGCTTCCACGAATTGCGGATCTCCTTATCCCAGGGCCAGGACAAAACGAGTATTATCGTCAGCATGACTCGGTGTTTACAGGATGCCCGTCGTTTAACATGTTAGCTTTAAGGGTGGATTTCACATAGACTCATGTGAGTTTCTATTCATTCCTGCTGTACATGTAAAGTTATTATTATTGTTCATCCAAAAAAACACAGGGGAGTACTTTTCAATAGTTTTGATGTTCAGAATTGCCTTCCTGTCAGTTGGTAAGTTGTTTTACTAGAGTTTAGCTCCATTGTTGAGCGTTAAGAGCTATTGGCTACGCCTATATGTGGCAAAATTCTTCTTCATTAGTTTAGCCGGTGAGGACAAGTGTTTATAATTTATGTCTACTTAACTGATTGTGTACTAGTGCCCTTCGGCATTTTGCCTATTGTGCAGGTCTTAATTAGTTATCAGCTTCATTGTAGAGTGTGAGAGCCGTTTGGGCGCTCCCTCATTGGTTGAGCTTTACGGGTTTAGCGCAAGTGCTTTTTCGGAATCCTGTTTGAATTAGTTATCAGCTCAATTACAGAGTGGGGAGCCGTTTTCGGCTACGTCTTTTTGGCGAGGTGCTCCATATTTGGTTGAGCTTAATTGATTTACCACAAGTGCCTTTCGGCCCATCATTTCTGCTTATTTTTTAGGCTTTAAATTGAATTATCAGCTCCATTATAGAGCGTGAGAGCCTTTTGACTATATGTCTTTTTGGAGAGGTGCTCGCTATTTGGTTGAGCTTAACTGTTTTAGCGCAAGTGTTTTTGCGGCCTATTCCTGTTTACCGTTGTGGTTTGAATGAAGATTTCAGCTCCATTGTAGAGCGTGAACTAATTCATTTCCTCTATTGTATCAGTATCTGCTGCGGGACATGGGTTTTTTTTCTGGCCTCTCTGATGCACTCTCAATTGTCATTAGGGATAATGATTTGCAGTATACATTGTATTTGTTACAGTATATCGTTATCGAAGTTCTACGTTATTATTCATAACGATCCTCTTTTCTTAGATTGTTCCATTGAATACTTTATTGTTTATTTTAAATAGTTGTAGTATTTCAAACCTTGTGCATGTGATTGCAGTCGCCTTTAGGGATCAATACGAGCCTTGGTAGCCGGCCTTCGGGGAGTACCCCACTCGGCCTTTCTGTACTCACGTTCTTGTTTTGTACTGAGAATAAAGCATTGCCTGGACACTGAAGCAGGCCAAGTTCTCAAGAATATATATTTCTGTCGTTATTGCTTCAATTTAACGTAGAAACAGCATTGCTTGAGTAATCAACCATTTTGAGTGCAAAAGGAGTGAAAATCTAGGGAACCGGGAGGAAGAGATCCAGAGAAAAAGTAGAGATCCAGGGCAAAAAATCGAGATCCAGGACAAAAAACTAGAGGTCCAGGGAAAAAGTAGAGATCCAGGGAAAAAGTAGAGATCCAGGGAAAAAGTAGAGATTCAGGCAAAAAAGTAGAGATCCAGGGGGAAAAGTGAAGGTGGCCCCTCCACGGCTCCGTACAGTTGATTTATTTGTATTCTTCTGTAACTGTAGATCAATTCAATCTCATTAATATTGTGCTCTACAGATGTGGACTGTACAGTATCATCACTTAATTCTCATTAATATTGTTCTCTACAGATGTGGACGATTGTTCACCAAATCCGTGTCAGAATGGAGGAACTTGTTCGGATGGAGTGAACTCTTACAACTGCGGTTGTATGGCCGGATACAATGGCACGGACTGTCAAAACAGTGAGTTAAGAGATAGCTTTCATCTTGTAACAACATAGGTTTTAGGCAGCAACATTAGATTTTTGAGCTTTTAATTAATTTAACAAAAGTTGTTCTGTCTTTTTATACTTTATTCAAGCCAAGAAAGACTGAAAACATATATTTAGGCAATCATTGGTTATTTTAAACTAACTGTAGATCAATTCAATCTCATTAATATTGTGCTCTACAGATGTGGACGACTGCTCTTCAAATCCTTGTCAAAATGGAGGAACTTGTTCAGATGGAGTGAACTCTTACAACTGTAGTTGTATGGCCGGGTACAATGGCACTAAATGTCAAAACAGTGAGTAGAATGTTTATCTACTTTCATTTTGTAACTACACAAATTTTCAGGAACAGTTTTGAATTTGTGAACCTGGTTGGCAATTTTCCAACAAGTCGGAATTGTGCATCATGTACCATTGGATAATTTGAATACAATAATGTCAATCGTGTACGTTGTAAATTATTGGCTTTTCGATCCGTGAACACTTTTCAACTGCAGTTGTATATTGTGGTACCATGGTAGCAACTATCAAGTGAGTGAGTGGCAAAGCCGCTTTCTTGTACCAACACATATTTTAGGCAGTTATATTTGATTTTGAGTTTTTCATGCAGTTAGCAAAGTGGTTCTCTCTTTTAATACTTTATTCAAACCCAGAAAACCTTGCAATATATTTCAGAGATCACCATTATCTTACATTGACTATATATGAATTCATTCTCATATTTATTGCACTGGACAGATATGGACGACTGCTACCCAAATCCGTGTCAGAATGGAGGAAATTGCTCGGATGGAGTGAACACTTACAATTGTAGTTGCATTGTCGGGTACAATGGCACCTACTGCCAAAACAGTGAGTAACAAGGCCGTTTTTCATTTTGTAACAACACATATTTTAGACAGATACATTGGATTGTTGAAGTTTATATTCAATTAATAAAATTCGTCCTGTTTATTTAATTCTTTATTGAAGCCAAAATCATTAGGTGTGGTTACAGTAAACTATTCGCCTTCGGAAAAGTAGAACTTTAACCACGGGGAATGTGGTTTTGTATGTAACCTATCTTCCTACAATGAAACTTCCAAAGGAAAGTCACTATGGAAACATAAAAAGAAACTAAGGAATTACTCACGACATTCACCGAAACAAGTGGTATTTTTAGCAATGGTTTAGCTAACTTTAAAATAATTTCCACGAATCGGGAAGCAGCAATGCCAAACAGCAGCACACGCTTCATACATTCAAGACATTTCCGTGATATTCCGCAGCGACACTAAAGTCTAAATACGCCCGACTTTTCTAACTTACATTTTTGAGGAAGTCTAAACTATGTAAGTCTCGTGGTATCACTTTAGGCTTCCTCGCCACCATAAAATTTGTAATTAGCCGTTCTTTTATACATACTATAAAGATATATTGTGGTAAACATAGAAACAAACTTTCGAGCTTCACTGTTCTTTTCTCTTTGTTTTGAAATATCCGCAATATTGGATTTCCTTTGGTAGGATATACAATTTAAATATATTTTGAATCCACAGCAAATTTAGACCTGAAAAATTAGATGAACAAGATGTGGCATTCTCGTGAAGTTTCTACAACGGACATTTGTTCCAAAGTTGACGTTGAAAGTAAGATAATTATGACCGGTTCAATGAAGCGAATGGAAAAATCGTAATTGCAGTTGACTTCTTTGTATTATTCTCAATGTATGCCCTTCGATGGCTATGTCAAACCGATGCTTGTTTAATAAGAAGCACAAGAACGACTGTCACTTCTAGTTCGGAGACTCTATCGTTAATAAATTTTTCGCCAAATCCTGTTGGTTCAATCGTTGAGTTTAAGCAGACCCGAAACCCAAGGGGATCCCAACCAAAGCCAGTTACCCAGCTGGGACCCTCAGACACAACATTTGCGTAACCACAGATATTGGTTATCTGACGCTGATCGTATAATTTCAGACATTCATTCTTATTATTATTGTACTCTACAGATGTGGACGACTGCTCTCCAAATCCGTGTCAGAATGGAGGAGCTTGTTCTGATGGAGTGAACACCTACATATGTAGTTGTATAGTTGGGTACAACGGCACCAATTGTGAAAACAGTGTGTAACAAGGCTGCTTTTCATTTTTTAACTAAACAAATTTTTAGGGACCGTTTACAATTTATACCCCTGGGTGGCATTGTAGAGCAATGGAATAGATGGCTAATTTGCTGGTTACTCAATCTCAATTTAGGTTTTTCAAAAGCGGAATTAGCCAACTCCATTAATAAGTGATTCAGGACGTTCTTAAGCAATATTTAACTTATTTTAGAAAATAATTCTGAAACAATGCACGATCTTATTGGCTACATATATTGTAGTTACAATCAAGCCCTAACTTATAGATCATATTCTTCGCTTTTTTTTATCAATATCATTCCAAAGACGATCATCACTCTTCATCACCTCTATCAAGATCATCATTGCCACTAAATTCACTTGATAAACGGAACCAAAAATATTGCAAACTTGAATCGGATAAGAAAATGGATTAAATGCTCAATGCAGTAATGTAAGTCAGTTAAGGTGCAGTAAAACTGAGTAACTTTACAGAGGTTTTGGACCCACACACCTATCTGCACCCTTACCTTGGACCCGCACTACCCGCTACCCGCAATCCGCAACCGTTAGTCAAACACGTTAGGCAGCTATATTGGATTTCTGAACTTTTAATTCAAATAACACAGTTGGTTCTTACAATACTTTACTTAAGCCATAAAACACTGCAAATATTTTGAATTATTCCTTGGTTATTTTACACTGATTGTACAGTATATCACTTCATTCTCATTAATATTGTGCTCTACAGATGTGGATGATTGTTCTCCAAATCCGTGTCAGAATGGAGGAACTTGTTCGGATGGAGTGAATTCTTACAACTGCAGTTGCATGGCCGGGTACAATGGCACGGACTGTCAAAACAGTGAGTTAAGAGATAGCTTTCATCTTGTAACAACATAGGTTTTAGGCAGCAACATTAGATTTTTGAGCTTTTAATTAATTTAACAAAAGTTGTTCTGTCTTTTTATACTTTATTCAAGCCAAGAAAGACTGAAAACATATATTTAGGCAATCATTGGTTATTTTAAACTAACTGTAGATCAATTCAATCTCATTAATATTGTGCTCTACAGATGTGGACGACTGCTCTTCAAATCCTTGTCAAAATGGAGGAACTTGTTCAGATGGAGTGAACTCTTACAACTGTAGTTGTATGGCCGGGTACAATGGCACTAAATGTCAAAACAGTGAGTAGAATGTTTATCTACTTTCATTTTGTAACTACACAAATTTTCAGGAATAGTTTTGAATTTGTGAAGCTGGTTGGCAATTTTCCAACAAGTCGGAATTGTGCATCATGTACAATTGGATAATTTGAATACAGTAATGTCAATCGTGTACGTTGTAAATTAATGGTATCTCGATGCCCTGAAATCACCAAAGATCCGTGAACACTAACTTACCAACGGTTGTTGTATAGTCAAGTACCATGCATGGTAGCAACTATCAAGAGAGTGAGTGGCAAAGCCGCTTTGTTGTACAGGCTTACAGTAGAAAAGTCGGAAAGTAGGACTTTAACTACGGGAAATGTGGTCTTGTGTGTGACCTATCTTCCCACAGTAAAACTCCCCAAGGAAGGTCACTATAGAAACATCAAAGAGAACAAGAGAATTCCCCACGACAGCTACCGAACCAAGTTGCATGGTTTAGCAATGGGTTAGCTAACCCTAAAGGAATTTCCACAAATAGGGAAGCAGCAATGCCAAACAGCAGCACACATTGCACTGCGATTGATACATTCAAGACATTCCGTGATATTTGCGCCGCGACACAAAAGTTTAAACATGGCCAAATTTTCTAAGTTAAACTTGTGAGAGGAAGTCTAAACTATCATAAGCCTCATAATCATGCATGCATAAAAGGTGTAAAAAAAACAAAATATCGATGATGTAACTTAGGTCTGATCTTGTTTGCAGGTCTTAAAGGAAAAACTTCAAGTGATAGAACTCCATTAACTCCAGTGAAACTCTAGAAACTCCGAAATGACTACTAAATTCCTGATTCTCCGAATACGACTCCGATTTAAGATACACATGTCGGACAAAGATTATTTCTAGGCTATTACATTCTTGAGCAGTAATAAACGGGAAGAAACTAAAACCGCATTTGTTTTATAAAAAATTTATTACAATGGTTATGATAAAATTGGATAAATATCAATATAAACACAAAACAGAGTCTTTGTGTACTTTTGGAAGTACTAGAGTATTCTCTGCACAAATTGTCTGTAATCGCTGGAACACGAGCACGCTCCCATGACCCGCCGAGGTGAGACCTTGCAACCTTGCTTGCTTATATATTTCGCTATGAGCCATTTCCGGGAGGCCATCCTCGAGCTCTGATTTTCCTCCAATGAAATTGGTTCCCCTGTCGCACCTTAAGAGGGACGCGGGGCCTCGAACCGCAAGAAAACGCCTTTAAGCCCCAAACACGACAATTGGTTCGTTGCTAAATTCTCCACAGCTTCCTTATAAGCAGGTTGGGAGCATTTCGGTTTTCATCATAGATAGTTTGATGTTTATGACCAATTGCTTTATTCTCATAACCAAGCAACACATTATGTGTAGAAAATGTAAGGAGGAGATATGGGCTGATAACCTGGCTGGGGCTGAAAGGGTTAAGGTGCAGATATAGGAACTAGCGTCCATCGACTCCAATACTTCAATGTGGATGGCTCTGTTGTTGAAGCAAGTGAACACAAGACACCGTTTCAAAGTTGCTGCTCCTCTTCGTGTCCTCCTAGTGATGACAGTCGAGGGGTCAAACACATCAATTGTTGAATGGTGGTGTGGTTTCGGTTCGGTCGCACGGTAGATCGGCCATAGTTTGCTCCAATGTAGCACCACGCAGTTTTCTGCAGGTCACACAGTTGTACAGGGTACTTGCTACTAGGCGATGATTGCTGACCAGCCAATAACCAGCTTGGCGGATAGAATGGGTGATCTGGCGTTCTTGGTGATGGACTTACTCCATTTCTACTGGACGCAGTCGACCACCAACTCGAAGGATTCCGTCTTGGTCTTTCAAGGGTGCTAAGCGGTAGAGGTTAGATTCCTCCTTTGCAAACGTTCGCGTAAACGTTTCCTCTTGCGCGTCTTTTATGGACCTCTGTACTTAGAGCTCCTTCTCCAGAGTAACCTCTTGAACTATCGGTACAATGACTGTTAGTGCTCGTTGCAGCTCTTTTGTTGTGTGACTGCGATTTCATCCATCATTTCTCGGTTTTGATTGGTTTTGCTTGCCTTTTCTCAGCTTAAACCTCTTAATAAGCACAATAAGGTTAGCGATAGCACGCTGCAGTGAGCGCAGGCTGGAAAATCGCTGAAACCTCTCTGCTCCGAGACCGCGGCGCCTTTGTACGGATGTCGCGTGTACTTTGATCTCTTTGCGAATTTCTGGGTCGTTGTTGTCGATCTCGAATTCTTGGTCTTGGGGCTGAGGCGAGGTTAAGGTCTTGATGAAGCTGGGCTCGAGCAGCCATTTTGACACCTGTAGATTTGAAGCACTGAGACAGCGTGTAGCAAGATCAGCAGGGTTCTCTTTTTCATTTCGTTGTATCTCCACTGGCTTGGGCTTGAATAGCGAAGGATTAACTGCACTCGATTTGCGACGTAGTCATGTAAATATTCTGGATGTAGCCGAGGACTACTTTGGAGTCGGTGTAGAATGTGACTTCATCGATTTGCACGTCGATCTCCTTCAATATTCAGTTTACGGCGTGCACAGCTAGTACTGCGCCGCAGAGTTCCAGTCGCGGTATGCTGGGTGTACGGATAAGCGTCACCTTGGTCTGGCAGAACACCTTTGTTGTACTCACTTGCACCTTCACATCTATGAGGCGCAAGTAGACTGCCATTCCGATAAATTCTTAACTAGCATCAGAAAAGGCAATCATCTCTGCTCTTGCGATATTGCTGAATTTTGCGGGGTGATAACAGCGAGGTACATAGACTTGCTCCAGTTCGGTCAATGAATCTTTCCAGCGCTTCCACTGTTGCTCTAATGTATCCGGGAGGGGGTCATCCCAGCCGAGGGGGGTGGTACCATTGTTCTTCTTCTTTCCCATCGCAATTAGATGTTGCAGAAGAAGTTCGTCTAGTAGCACGGGTACTACAAGGCTAAGTGGGAATGCCTTGCCATGTAGCGACAAGCAAAATGTTAATTTTTTTTGTTTTTTAATTCCCAGTATACTCCAAGAATTGCTGTGCAGGAAATCTGTCTTTGTGTAAATCGAGGTCTCGTATGTCTTTGGCTCTATCTTGCGCGGGGAAGGCTTCCATAATTTCGACAGAGTTCGATTCTGCTTTATAAAGGCGCAACTTAGTGGTCGCTCGTGCAGCTTGTGTGTCGCGGACTAGGTTGATGTCTTTATGGGATGTGGCTTTTGAAGCCAAACCATCATCCATGTAAAACTGACGGCACGCAAAGTACTTCGCTTCTCTGCCGAACTCCTCCTCGCCGTCAGTGGCGCTCTTTTGAAGTCCGAAGTTCGCGACGGCCAGGCTCAGTCCGTTACCAACGAGTTGCAGGTTCATTCAGTACTCGGTGGTCGGCTTTTCGGAATCGTTGTCTTGAAACCAGAGAAAGCGTAAGAATTTGTGTGTTTTGGATAGACGTGAAAGGAATAAAAAAAACATTTGCTCCATATCGCAGATGAGGACACGGATCAAACTGTTCATGAAGTCAGGGCCTGGTAAGAGCTTGCTGTTTATGGATACACCATGTAACTCAGCCGACGAATCAAAGACTATGAGCAAGGATTTCTTCTTGGGATGATGGACATCGAAATGTAGTAAATACCACACTTTGCCGGGATCGGTTTTTAGTTGTTATGGTTCCACTCTGGAAGCGTGGTCTTTCTCAATCATTTTCTCCATGAACTCCAGGTACTCACTTTCTGTCTCGGGGTTTCGCTTTAGGTTCCTTTTTGGGTTTTCTTATCAAAATGGGAGGGGCATTTCCCAGTTGCCGTTCTGATTTTGGTGGGCGTGTTCCTCCATAATTTTGAGGAGTCTTCTGTCTGGATGCATAACAGGCTTGGCTCGTTATCTTCATCAGTTGGGGCAAAAATGTTATCGTGCGGATTCTTTTCAAAAGAACTGTCCTTCAGCATAAACGTATTCGAGTAGGGCGTTAACTCGAATTCACATCCGGTATTTCTATTGTTTGGGGATTAGGTGGCAGAGCGCTAGACGTGCACGTGTGCTGGTCCGCCAGCCAGGTCGAGGCACATCTGTTTTGAGGTATCTCAGTCCAAGGGGGAGGGGGTGGATTCCACCCGTTTTTTCTCAATTCTTCCACAATGGTCCACCCCTCAACCGAGATCAGAGTTTCAACGAGTTGATATCCGGATATTCTCTTAAGGGTGTCGAAGTGATGGATGGGTGCTGATATGTGTCATTAATCAAGGACTCATTAGCGATGCTCTTACGCTTCGCGTGAGCGGTTACAGCTGGCGGAAATTCTGGTTCATTCTGCGAGTTCCTTTGAAGTTCGTGTTGGCCAGAATGCAGCTTTTTCCGCGGATTTTGCTCCTTCTCCGGCTTTGGCCTCTTTATAAAGCCCTACCAGATGTTGTAAGACGTCGTTGTATTACTCCGACATTTCTTTAAGGTCGTATAGAGTAGCTGCTATTCTTCACCCGTTTCGTGATAATCATACTTTTCGGCTGTCTTAATTAAACTAAGGAACCTTTTAAGTAAGACTTGTCTTCCCTCTATTGAGTATTGTAACGCATTGCTTGAGTTGAGAGAAGTCTCTTTCTAGGGCCGTCCTCTCCATTTTCTGCTGCTGGTATTACCGAAGTTGCCTTTACACTTGGCGCTCCATTACTTTATAAGAACGATTCTGCTTACCTCAAGCACGCTCAAGTACTGTTCTTTACTTTACTTTTACTTTAAAGGTATAGACTTTTTACTGTCGCTATCCCAGCGCCGCTGACACGGGGTGTAGTGCACTGGTAATCGGGAAGCTCAACTCACTGGCATATCAGCAGGAGGCAATAAAGTCGATTCTTTAATTTATTCCAGCTACTTTACCTGACATCACATGCGGTAAAAACTAGGAAAAAAGTGCGTTTGCTGTTAAAAGGGAAACTACAAATCTATCTCAAAAATCATGCATGCATAAAAGGTGAAAAAACAAAATATCGCCAGATGTAACTTAGGTCTGATCTTGTTTGCAGGTCTTAAAGGCAAAACATCAAGTGATAGAACTCCATTAACTCCAGTGAAACTCTAGAAACTCCAAAATGACTACTAAACTCCTGATTCTCCGAATACGACTCCGATTTAAGATACACATGTCGGACAAAGATTATTTCTAGGCTATTACATTCTTGAGCAGTGATGAACGGGAAGAAACTAAAACCGCATTTGTCTTATGAAAACTTGATTACAATGGTTAGGATAACATTGGATAAATATACAATAAACACAAAACAGAGTCTTTGTGTACTTTCGGAAGTACTTGAGTGTTCTCTTCACAAATTGTCTGTAGCAGTTGGAATACGCAACAAGGATATACAATTTAAATATATTTTGTATCCACAGTAAATTTAGACCTGAAGAATTGGATGAACAAGATGCCTGATTCTCGTGAAGTTTTTAAAACGGATATTTGTTCCAAAGTCGACATCGGGAGTAAGATAATTATGACCGGTTCTATGAAGCGAATGGAGAAATCGTAATCGCAGTTGACTTCTATACGGATATTCTTCTCGATGTAAGAAGCACAAGAACGACTGCTACTTCTATTTGATTCTGTCTCTTTATACTTTATTCAAGCCAACATAGCACTGCAAATGTCTTTAATTGATCATTGGTTATGTTATACTGATTGTATATAAATTCATTGCACTCTACAGATGTGGACGACTGTTCTCCAAATCCATGTGAGAATGGAGGAACTTGTTTCGATTTAGTGAACACTTATAGCTGTAGTTGTACAGTTGGGTACAATGGCACCAACTGTCAAAACGGTGAGTAGTAAGACCGCTTTCATTTTGTAACTACAGAAATTTTCAGGGACCGTTTTAAATTTTTGCCCCGGGTTTGTACCAATGCGAAAAGGCATAGAAGGCTAGTTTTCTAGTTAGGCAACCTCAAATTGTGTTTTTAAAAGGATTTAGCTAACTTCATTGATAAGTGATGGAAGAAATCTTTAACATTACATATATACATAGAACTTGTTAAATTTTTGGAAAATAATCCTGAAATGATGCGCGCTAATATTGTTTACAAATCTTGTGATTGCAATCAAACCTTTTATCTAGTAGATCACATTCTTGTCCTTTTTCAACAAGATCATTCCAAAGACGATCATCATTATCTATCATTGCTGTCACGATAAACTCTGGGATCTAAAATTCATAACGTTTATTATGTTATCCTACGACCATCTTCCCAACCTTTTATAAGTGCAATGTACTGGGCCGGAAAACGTTAACTTAAAATAGACACTACAATCTCTTAGTCCGTCAAATTTAAATTACTTAAGCAATCTTTCTTCGTTACGTCCATCACAGGCTAAAAAATTCTGAACGGTCCATTAAGCAGATTAAATGCTTTTAAGCATTTATAAATCTTAAAAGATTAAAATCTTTCCATGATTAATAATTTTTGCCCTTTTAAATTAAATTTTCTTAAAAAAAGCTTTGCTTATCACAAAAGAATTGCAAATATAAGCGGGTGGTCACTGGATATCTTTTAAGATAATTAAAATTACGTTGACTCAATATGAATTTATTTCTATTAATTTTGTACACGCCAGATGTGGACGACTGTTCTCCAAATCCGTGTCAGAATGGAGGAACTTGTTCTGATGGAGTGAGCTCTTACAACTGTAGTTGCGTAGTTGGGTACAATGGTAGCAACTGTCAAAACAGTGAGTAGCAAGTGAGGGGATAACCATTAAGGTTAGGCCGCTCAGCACTGGAGAATAAACAGATAATGTAGTATAATGGATAAATTACAGTGCTGTAGGAATATCCCAATAAATTCCTTCTGAGCGAAAGCCCTAGAAAGGAAATGGGCC
>JANSTR010043116.1:0-13252 GCA_025434805.1 Antipathozoanthus remengesaui | reverse complement strand
TATGAGTTTGTTTATAGCCAACTCGGCGCTGCGCGCCTCGTTGGCTATTTACCATCTCATATCCAACGCGCTCATGGTATAATTGTTAAATATCGGTTGATGACGGACAATATTTTGGTAAAGACTAGATTTGCACGGAGACCTTTCACAGCAGAACTTCACTGAACATTTAGCAAAGGCAGTGACATAAATTAAAGTTATGAAGAAAAGACTATACAGAAATCCGAAAATTTTGTAGTCCAGTCCAAGCTACAACTTCAGTAATCAGTCTACCGCTTCAAAAAATCTTCAATACATTATCTTTTTCCGAAAGTAGGCAAATATACCTTATGAGTTTGACAGCAGTCACTGCATAATTTTATATCTGTCACATTCTCAACTTCCAAAAGCGTGCCAACAACAACATTTAATTTCATGCCAGAATAACGAATAAAAAATAGTTTTTCTTGCGGCTGAATTCTTAAACGAAAATAAGTCTCAGGTCAGTTTGAAAAGGACCTTCAAATACGCCGGGGGCAAATGTTGAAACTGAAAACTTTATTTCTTTGTTTGGTTTCTGTAGCTTTGTACACAGAAGCCGATGTCTTGCTGATTAGACGATGGGAAATTGACCATTCAAAAAGACAGAATTATATGATATAAAAAGGAATTTAACAGAACTAACATATCGTCCAACCCAGTTTCCTGCTTCAATCTTTTATCACAAACACGTTCCTCTTTTTTCTTATCACTTTCTGCAATGTTAATGCTAATTTGTCACGCGAAATGAGAACAGACTACGCACAGACAACGAAAATGGGCAAATATTGCCAATCATCCGAAAATGCCTTTTATTGATGTATATTATAATGGTCACAAAACTTCAATATACTAACCTTCAAATCAGTTCACTCAACCCTCACTGTCTCTTGCCAGTTTTAAGTCTTAAAAAACACAATTTTATCCGGCTTGGTTGTCACACTGTAATGTTTAGACAATCAAACCAGACTAACTCTGCTCAAACTTGAATTCAGGACAAAACGCAGATGATGTTTATAATCAATGAGATAAAACGGACCAAACTACTTAACTATACTTATCGTCTCTAAATGTCATCAGTTTCTCGCTTCGTTAATATTGGCCACCCCTTTCTATATCAGTCATCCCTACACAAAAATAATACTAATAAAAGCTCACTGCTGTGCCACATTCGAATCGAAACCGAAAACAAGATTCTTTCGATACTCAAGAATTCGAGTCAGACTGTTTAGATCTTAAGCTTCTTTTGTTCCAAAGTCGAGTGTCTTTATTTTGCGTAATTGTTTCTAAATACCTACCTATTGTTTTTATGTATATCTTGAATATTTATTATTATAATAACAGTAAAAATATAAGGAAATTAAAATTTGTACTGATAGAGATAAAATAAAAACAAATACTAAATATTCTACCCACCTCGTCCTCTTGCTCTTGTGCGAGATCCATAGATTCCATTGCACAAATGTGATTCACCAGCCTGTTATTTGGTAATTCGTCCAGAGCAAACTCTGCCTCCCCCATCAACAAACTCGACTGTTCATCGTAAGCTTGAAACTGAAGCACAGACTCGTGTATCTTTGCTGCAGCTATCCCGTACGCTTCGAGCTTTTGATTAAACTGTGGACTAAAGTTTCTTTTCACAGTCCTAGTTTTATCTTGCCACAATTGCTTTCCGTTGCAGAGAAGGGACACAGCAATCACAGTGTCTGGTAACTCATCTATCTTGATCTTAGATACTCGGGTAACATTAATATTCAGTAGTTTTTGCGCCAGATCATAATACACAGAAAATTCCAGCTTCCCAACTTTGGTGGGCAGTTTCTCATGAACTGCAATTTTCCTCCGTTGTCGAGGAGTGAGGTTCGCAGATGCAGGTATAATTTCTTCAAGTTGATTTGAAGATGAACCCCTTGTGCGACCAGCTGTCGGTGATAAAGAGCCCCCTTGCACGAGTGTAATGTGATTTGATCGCGGTAGAACTCCGGGCTTGTATTCATTTTTCGCAAATTTAGCCGGGTCCGAATTGCCGCGAATATTCCGATGAGGCTGTTGAACCGGCACGGTAACTACAGATCCTGGAATCTCAAAACTCGGAATATCTTTTGGGATAATAGTTCTTGAGCGAGCTGAATCGCTCAGTTTGTTCATTTTGAGGTTTGCTGTTTTGGCTCCCGGTGCCGGCCGACTTCCGCGAGAGCGAAACTTTCTTAAAATAAAATATATGACCAGAATCAAAAGAGCTGCACCAAGGCCGAAGAAAACTGCGTCTAGAACTAGGAAAAGCAATCAGAGAACACAAATTAGAAAGAAATCAAGTTTTAAGAAAGAAATATTTCGGTAGACAGTACGGTTTGTACATTTTCCCAATCTGAGCTTCGTGTTCGCACTTAGGGGAAAGTGTTTTATAAAAACATACGTACCTTTGCTGTTAACTTTCGTCATATTTAACGTTATTTGGCTTGCAGGATGTGTTGGCAAATTAGATAAAGTGTCCTTTTCCGAGAAGCTACAGGTATTAAGCTTCTGGTCGCCAAATCTTACGCATCATCTACAGTGTACGCAAAGTACCAGCTGTTCTCAGTCCTCACTCAATGTTTTTTCCTCTCTAAGAATATCAAAATTCCTCAAACACGAAACAACGTGTATCTATATTTCCGTGTGACCTCTGTCAATTTTATCATCTACGAACCAATCACATTCAAAACCTAAACAGAGGTATTGTTCTTCAAAATCACTCGAGTTTGACCGCCAGTTATAATTTTTGAAAATGTTTATATTTTCAATAAAATGTGACAGAACTTGACAGGTCTTTCTTTCAAACTTTCTTTAATCAAGGAGTTTGTATTTCTAGAACTAGAGACATTTAATAAAAATCTTTTAACTTCGTAATGAACAGTTACTTATAAGGGTTTTAATCTTTTCATTTTTTCGTCTTTGTGGTAGATTATGCAACTTGAAGTGTAGAAACAGAATTTCTCATGCAATAATTATGTCACAGTGGATCGAATCGTTGCGGTTTGATGGCATTCTTCGCAGAGAGTGGTTGTGCTTCAAAATATTACCATTAAAGAATGTTTTATTGGTGATAAAGCTTGTAAAAACCTGCTGCATCATATCTATTAATGCTCAAATGCAATATCAAACGAAACCCAGTGATAGTATGGTAGTCCCGACCATAGTTAGTCGAGCACGACTATGTCCCGACGTGGCCAATCAACGTCAAGTAATCGAACAGTTGATCGTTCATTGTATGTTCGATTACATTCGGTAATCAAATAAAAAATAATCCAACTCAATCGTTCGATTTTGTTCCATCTGTTCGATTTGTTCGATTTCGTGTACTTATCGAACACAATTAATCATGCGATTATAGTCAATTGAATATGTGTTCGATTTTGCTCAATCGGCTATGGCTTAAACTTAACTGTAGGTTTCGGAAAATGATATAGTTTTGGGATATTTGAATATTTATGCGTTTCTAAAATTTCAGTATCCCATCCTGTTCCGTTATATTTCGTTCATTTGACAGTGCAACTAAGTTGTTCTACCGACCTTGGCCACGACTTTTATTTTCATTTTGTTTTGTCAATATTTATGTGTTCAGTCATTTGAACACATCTTTTTATGGTTTCATAATAATCAAACTCACATTTTGTAGATTAGAACCTCAAGCACGCAACTACTGAAAATTTAAATCCTTAACTGATTATGACGTGACGCCCAGCTAAACCCGAATTCTAATGAAACAAATTGCCCAAAAATGTTCAAAACCCAGCCCAGTACACAAGTCCCTTCATCGACAGTACATTTAACGTGTAAAGGAAAGATTAAAGCCCCGTCCACATGGATCCGGATTTTTTGAGTCCGCAACTTTTTCTTTCCGGATACGGCTTTCGTCCACACGGATACGGCGAATTCGGCATCGAAGCATCGAATCCGGAATTTTTTGAATACGCTCTCCAAAGTGAAAAAATAAATAAATACGCATCGAATCCGATACCGTGTGGACGGCGAATCCGGATATTTTCGAATAAGATGACGCAGAAAGCGGTATCCAGTCTTTCAGCAAGCAATGAAACATTCGCCAATACGGCGGAAAAACTCAAAAAGGCTCTAGGTACTAGAGTGAATCCGGATACTATCATATTCGTGTGGACGGGCAAATTCGATTTGAATACACTACGTGTGGACGGAGATTTTTTTAAATCCGGAAAGAAAAAGTTGCCGATTTAAAAATATCGTATCCGTGTGGACGAAACCTTAATTTATCTTTGTAAGAGGTTGTGCAATTTGCATGTACAGTACAGTGCAGCGGCTTAGGTTCAGAAACAGCTGGTGCAACTTCGCATAAATCCTTCACCAAAGTCTAGCAACAACTGCTACAGGGTAAAGTGAAAGGAATGGCGAAGAACCAGTAAGACCCTTGCAAATTGCCTTTCGATAAGGGCTTATTTAATTTCGGGTTGTTTGGAGGGAGGAGTGGGTGGGGGATTATTATGCAATATCTGATTACTCTATTGACCGAAATAACTTTTTATCTTTGGGACCAAAGATAAATTCAAAAGTTTAAAATTATACCGACAAATAATGCATTATGATATTAAAGCGCAAAACATATTGTACAACTATTCAGCAGTATGATTTTGAAATACCTTGGCTTGGTGCAGTGGAGCGGCTCGTGTGCTCTAGGCTGGCGGGAGTTCTTCTTCAGGCAGGTCCAACCAAACCAGATAAAAACGTAATCGGCGACAACAGCAGTACGCTTGTTGGGGCAACACAGCATGTTCCTGAACACAACAATACGGTATATATATATATTTATATATCTTGTTTATATATATTGATGGCTATTATTCGAACTGGAGGTAAATACCATTCCTTGATAAATTCCTTCAATCCGATTGTTCGAGAGCAGTGGTAATTTAGCGTACTTTTTAAATACTTACATGTGAAATTAAAAAGTCTTAACAGTTTATGGCCATTATGGGACGTGCACTCACTAGCTAGTTTCCCGCAATTAATTGACGTGCGTTCGCGAACTCGTTTCCCGCCACTAAGCGAGCCAGTTTCCTGCCATTAACAAATAATATAGCATGATTTGCACGTGGTATTTGACATAAATACCACTAATGATATTTCAAAGTTGTTCCAAATTACGTATGTAATATCACTCGTGGTATTTATGCCAAATACCACTACAAACCATACTATCACCTATACAACATCACTATATTATATAATTATCAATAGACCACTTTTATCTCAAGTTTAAGATTCATTCACTTAATAGCGATCTGTGATAAAACAAAAATAGAAAATTCTTACTTCTTGTCAGTGTCAAATACGATACTAATTTGCCTCTGCGGATAACACGTTTACCACCGTTTTCATTGCTACGCGACCTTTTGGATCCCAAGTCGTCTGGAGTTTGGCTTTGGACTGCCGTCAATCAAGACTTTGTTGTATATATTTTTGCATGCCGCAACCAATCATGATCCACAAATTTCAGACATGTTGATTTGGGGGTTGAGCTAGCGCCGTCTCGTCTGAGGGAAAGTGCGCGGTTCTATTTGAAATGTGACATGATTGACGGCAGTCTAAAGCCAACTCCAGACGAAAATAAAAATCCAAAAGGTGGCGTTGCAATGAAAACGGTGGTAATAGTCAACAAATGTGTTCATTTCTAGGGACTGCGAATATATGAAGAATATAAAATAAATTTTGCATACGAGTTGGTCAATTACTCTTCCACATATAACCTTTCTTAAAAATAAATTTTTTGACATTGGTCAAGATCGCACTTTCCAAAATTTTATTGCTTGTTTATTTCCACACCGTCTCGTTATTGTACTGTGGCTGCGCAGGTCAATATTAAAGACGTGCGCAAGCTGTTTATAAACAAGTCAGTGTGGGCTGTATGATCTGGAGTTGTAAAGCAATGGTCACTTATTGAAACGTATTTACATCGCAAGATGGCTTCCTTGTCTTCGTGCTCACCACGGACAATTAAAAGTCCACGGACACAACTCCACATGCAATAACTCATTCATTGCGCATGCGCGCATATGAATGAGTTAAAAACCAAACAGTTATCTCAGATACACTTTGATGCCATATTTTTTATTGTTTCAACCATCCATGTTTTTGTTGCAATGCGCTAACGTACTTAACTTATGTATTTACTTTCTATAGCTAGATTTTACGCTAGTTATTTAAATTGCCTAATTTCGTGTTTTTCCTGTTTTGTTTGCTTCATTTAGAGGACAATTGAAATTACAAACCTTGACTCCTTGATGCTATGAGCAGCTTTGTAAAGGTGGGGCCATGGTGATCAGACGGAAACAGTTACTATACAACGAACGGTATGAATGACAAAGTGTATGTTTTCTGGTCACTAATGATTAAGTATACTTCAAAACACTACCAATATTATAATAGCGTGAATACTCAAAATACTTAATCTACCCCATAAACTGAACAATGATTTTGCTGTATTAAATACTTACAACAAGAGATTTGCCGTCAGTATTTAACCTTCTTTTAACATAATAACATACGCAAAGCCAATGTCAGCTAAGACTGTTAATTTTCTAAAGAAAAACTTCTCTTCTGTTTCACATACTTTGTCACATTGTGGAGACTCTAAATTAGGCTATCATCACTGGATTCGTGAAACAAATACGAGGAAAAATCCTCATTGCAGTCGAAAGCGTCCACGGAGATATTATTGTACCAAGGGGGAAGAACTTCCCATCAAAGACGGCTTTGTATGGATTCAAGTTTCTCCGTTTGGCACCAAAAAAGACTGGCAACTGAGTTATTTTGTGCTCTTAAAAGAAACGCTGTGTTACCAAAATGAAAGACGGTACAACAGTTCCGACGACATTGAATGGAATCAGTGGATGGATATAACGATTGAAGAGATCGAATCGATAAAAATTCCTAAGAACAGCTTAATATTCGGCTGTTCAGATAAAAAGAACATTTTAAAAGTCAATTCAATCTCGAAAACACCATTTCAAAGAAGAAACATGTTAATACGTTTTGAGAATCAAGAGGAAAGAAATGAGTGGATTACAGCTCTCTTGACTGCCAAGGCGTGGAGCTTGTGCAAGCAGGCTTCGTGCGTGGAAAGTAAATCTGTCACTAGTATTGAGTCCCATGAAGCAACCGCTAACCGAGATGAGAGAGAAAAGAAGTTCGCCGAGCTCAGAGAACTTGGTGTATTGAAATTTTAAGTGCTTTTTCGTGTCACCTTTGCTAAAGTTGCTGTTGAGGTAAACATAGCAAGTCAACTGCGATGTTCAGTTAAAGTCACAACAAACGAGAAGTGATTGTCAGAAAGCCGCTGAAAGAGAGAATTCTAATGAATACATCAACCCCTAGATGGCAGAAGACAAACACAGTTCCTCTGTAGAAGACTCGCCACTAAATTTCTGAAATTATATGTTTGACAATGGATCGTGAGAAAGCGCATGTAAGGCGGTTAAGCATTTGCAGCTTACCGTGTTTTCGTTTGAGTGTGAGCATATCCCTAGATTTATAAGTTTACAAGAACCTTAACCGCTCTATCAGTTAAAGCTGAACAGTTCAAATATTTTCTTGTTTGCGATTTTTTTCACCGTAATTTAATTTTTTTTAATTTACTTCTGATATTCATAACTTTTCTCAGTGACTGAAGATGTTTTTATTGTCTCGTTCGGTCGTAAATCTAAACTGTCACTGAATATTTTCCGCTTTCTTTTTATTGATACATTTTAGTTAGAATCGCATAGGGGTGAATCACGCGCGCTAATTGGCTAAACAGTCAATGGAGGAGGAAGTGGTATATTTAAAACCTTGAATTACGCTCAACCGGTCGCGCGCGCGCCCTCAAACTTTCCCGCCAAACAGTCGTGGTTATCCAGTTGGTAAGCGGTTGACGGAGCATGGAAATGGTTTTCTCGGGCGTCAAACGTAATCAAGAGTCGATCCAAGTTACACTTATCAGCGGCTTAACTTCACTGCCCAACTCGGGTATTTCAAGTTAAATTTCACTCCAAAAATTTGCTCGTGAAATTTAACGTGACCACGCTCGTAAGGGCAATGAATATTAAATATTACATTACAGAATGTATCTGTGTAGGTGCACATGCCGGCTCTATGTAAAATCTATAGAAACCATATTATTATCATAGAAACGACGCATATAATGTATTGAAAAGGGTTTCAAGTTTCCTGCAACTGTTCTATCAATGAGGATGTCATTAATTTCGATTATAAATATATGTCTGAACAAAAAATTCATTTAGAAAGTTACAATTACCTGTCAAATGGCAAAATATTAAGAGAGCAGAAAGTCTGCATATAAAATATTCATTTCCTTAAAATATGTTTGTAAGAAACGAGTTCATGCATATTTTGCCTCATCCATTTTTTATAAAATATTGAAAGTTATCGAGTATTTTCTAAGCGGAAATTGCGTAGTAACAGTTCACGATTTTAAGGTAGATTATGTTGCAGCGTTTAGTTCTCATAAATATGTAGAATGTTTTACAATTATGTCATCAAAACCGATCGAGCCACAATCTCTTATTCAAGACCGAGTTAGATGTGATTCTTCATAAATCCGAGCTAATAATTTAGCTCACTAATTTTATCAGTAATAAATAAGTTGCCATAAAAACGGGAATATTGAGTTGCAGCTCTATTGAAGTCCTGGAAATTGAATTTTAAAAGTGGCGAGCATCCATGGCTATATTTCTGGGTATATTTCCTGAAACACGTGAGTGATAGCATGTTTTCAAAGGGCATGAAATACCTCGAGCTTGTTTATTGAACTTTTCTTCAGCACACTCGAAACTCCAAGTTCGGCATTTATATAATGCCAAGTGGTACAAACCTGACAGGACAACCATTTTAATTGATAGGACGGTAGGACGTAATATACTTTCTGCCAAATGCTGTGTGGTCAAGCAAATAACTAATGCACTGTAGAAAGCCCCGCACCTCCATACCCGGGAATGTGGGGTATTAGTGGAGATTTTAGCGATTTTCATTGATCATCTTTGCCCAAGTGTGCGGGGTAATCGACAACATAACAAATAGCAGCAGCAGGAGAATGTTAGCGGAGATTTCGATTTACAATTTTGGGTCTATATTGTTTTACTTTGTTTAGTGTTCATCATGTTCCTGTTTATTTATTTACATGTCCAGAGAAAGTTTCAGGGACCTAATATCAGTCTTTCTAAGAAGAGCAGAGCAAACCATAATTGTTTCTATCCTAGTAAAGACATTGAAAAGGTTTTGTAAGAGTTCAATTTTAGACACAATTCTTGAAATAAATTAATTTTGGTCAACGGTGTGCATTTGTGATCTCTAATTATTGCCCAGGTGACAGGTACAAAAATGAGGTTTTAACATAAGAACCCCACATAGCGGTTAATTTGCTTCATTTAGTTAGGAGGCCTGGTATATTGCTCCGCTATAAGCCCAGGTATGGGGGTGCGGTGATTCCCACTTTCTTCTAAGTTCAGGCCAATCAGAGCAATTTCCATTACGTGCGTCTTTATTCGTTCAAAATTTGCGCAGGTACTTGATGATATACAACAATTTTTGTAAGAAAGCCTAACGTATGTCGAGATAGAGTTGAGTGTTTTAAAAAATTTGGGGAACTTCAACCTCAAATGTTCTTAAAATGTTCTTGAGAGTGGGATGGAACACGGTGAACACAAAAAACAGTGAAATGAAAAAAATGAAAAAATAGATTATTTCCATAATTTCGTACTCTATCTACAAGCACAAACTGGCTGGAATCGGAAATTACCATGTGTACCAAGTACTTTTGTAGTGACGTTATTAAAACGGTGCAAACCACATGGTTATTTGGGGGCAAAGGTGCATCTGGTAACCGGAAAAAGTGGCTTTGTAGACTCTCATTTGTATGTCAAATCCAATATGTCGCACATTTAGCTAGTCGGTTTGCAGTAAAAAACAATAACAGTGAAAACATATATTATTTCCATAATTTTGCACTATATCCGAAACACGTTCTTCGCCTCACCCTCTGGTTTGTTTTTTACATGTTCTTACATTTTTGGAGAATCTCAACCTTAGTGTTCCCTTATGAAAAAAAGTTCTTATATAAATAAATAATGCACATATCATATACACATAGTGCATGTCCAAAACCTAGCTTGAAAAATAGTTGGGTCTGCTCGGAAGTTTATATGGACGAGACTTTAGAATTGAACGTAATAACTTTGGGTTCTTTGAAAACCTGAAAACACAATAAAACTAGTGCAATATTGAAATCTAGCAAAGAAATTTCGTCCAAGTTATATCATTGCTGACAAATATAAACCCATCAGCAATGAGAAGGAAGCGCATAAGCACCATTCAGTGGGCACTTCTAGCAACAGTGTTAATTTCTTAGATCTCTTCATTAACGACAAATTTAGAGCGTTTGACGTATGGCTCGTAGCCATAAAGAGGAGGAAACTATGCAGGGTATAGCTTGATATTAATTATGTTTTTGCATGATTTGAGCTATCATGCAGGAAATACGAAAAACAACTTGAAGGGACCGAGTTAACCGCAGTTCTGATCTGCACTCAAACAATACAAATTCATTACAAACAGTGATTAAAGGTTTCATGCGGCTACGTGCATATTGTCATGAATTATCTCCAACTGTAACTGTCAACTCCAACGAAGGCCTCACGCTCGAAAAATCAGCTTCCTTCCCACCTTACGGCGCGGAAAAAAATTATCTTCGTCACCTCTTGGTTGATTACCTATCCGCCGAAGCAGTCAATAGATTTTTTAAACTATTTGTTAAGAACCTGTCAATTAACAACAAATCAACTAATAATTATTTTCTTAAACTATTTAGAAAAATACAATTATCCAGCAAATTCAGTCTAATCTCTCGCAGACAAGTGCTCCGTAACAGTTAATATACTCTCACTTTCACGATTTTCATCGGTTCTAAAGAAACAACTTTAGAACAAAGAGGTTCCAAACTGGCCAAAATACAAGAACTATTACAGGAAACCTGTAGTGAAAAATATATACCTTGCTGCACTGATTTGTGGTGTGAAATTTCACTGTACTGAAAACTTTTCGGTATTTTGCCAGTATCAGTTTTGTCCACTGATACCGCCATCTTGAATTTTGACGACACTGCTCTCGGGACGGGATTTCACACGCTGTACTGATGTTGCAGCTCGGCCTGCGCGGGTTCTACTCGGGAAACGTTCTTTTTGCTGTGACCTCTTTCAGTGTTTTTTGGGCCAGAATGTTTGACAGTTGAAAATCATTCTTCTTCTTCAGAGATTGAGCGTACAGCCCATGCACGCAAGATCTCGTCCCGTGCGCAGTGACATCAAAATTCAAGATGGCGTATTCCATCGACAAAATACCGAATTTTGCTCTGTTCTCGTTTATGCAACGGTTTCAGCCCTGAAAGTTACACGAGGAATCAGTGCAGCAAGGTCTTTTATTTGGCCGGTAATGCATTTTACACTCGGTACTGGTTTCTTTTAAGGTTTACCATGCCAATAGCTTCTTTATACACAATATGCACTGTAAATGCCTAGCGCTCTCTTTATACACACTACTAAAATGGCGTAAAACTTCGTCCAAAGAGATATGCATATGCTTCTCTGTATAGCTCGTGAAGCTGCAGATCTTGACAAGGCAAGGTCATGTCGATTAGCTGCTAAACTCGCCGTAGAATTTTCTAAATATTAAAGTGATTTCTTGAAGTACTATGATTCATTGCATAATATCAAAATCAGCAATTTTCTAAGAAGTGACGGAAACTGTCTTGTTCCACGCAAAATGATATTATGCTGTTGATGAGTAGAATAAAAAAATAGGAAAAAACAACTTGAATAGACTGAGGAAAATTATAGTTTCAAAGTCTAAGGGAGTCAAACGACAATAATAAGGATGTCTGACAACAATAACAATAACTGACACGAGCTCAAACACTTTGGAGCTGCGTACTTTCAATTCCTGTTCCTGAGATACTTTAGCAATTTTACTGTTACCATAGCAACCAAGAGAGGAATCATATCTGAAAACTGTAGAATCTTGTAGGTTCAACAAAATTGTAATAATAATATTCATATAAAAAAAAATATTTAAAAACTGAATTATTAGACAAAGCTACTGATCTACGAAGGTAAAAGGTTAAAGCTGTGAAATTTTATATGCTAGCACACTGATCTGTCAAAGCCTTGTTAGAATATCCATTTACAATATCTGGAAATTGAAATATTGTTTTCCCATATCTAGACCGGAATGTTTGCACGCAAATTGTGTGGAATATCTCGGCGTGTAAAGTTCACAGACTCTTGGCTGATAGACATGGCCGAATGACTATAAATGATGCCAACTACGGGTGAATAGACGCTACTTGTCACCTGCTTCGCTCGGCGCTCGCTCTCTCACTTGTTCTCGACTGCTCGAGGCTTGCCGCTCGAAGAATACCTGAGCAAAAGGCTATAAAGTCTACAAGTGTGAAACATTATTGTTGTCGTACCATGAATGCACGTCACTCTCTCATTGAATCACGATCATACACTAACAATTAGCCACAATGTATGCGTAGCGAAGTTTAGCAAATGGGACTGGGTCTGTTTACCCAAACGGTCCCAGAAGGCAGTGCTCAACTGAGTGTTTTAGACAATCCATCGTTAACAATCTTCCGAACGTTATTGTTTTGGCATAATAAGTGTTACTTTATTTCATCTAAGAAACAATGCGATTATATATTCGACGTCATATTATACGTTCGACGTCAGTGGCTGTGAGCGTGGTTTGTGTTTTCCTAGGACTCTCCAAGCATTACTCAAAGCTCTACAGACCAAGTAAATAAATGCTTTACAGCAACTGTGGAAGATTTTATTCGCTGGATTCACACTCCAGTTCATGACTCATGAGGATGGCAAGTTGCGATTAAGTAGACGAGTTGTATATAAAGTTCATCATCTGTCATGGCGGACCGAAGGCAGCAGTCCAAACCAAGACGAAAGTGGACTAAAAAGATGAACGATGATCTGTTAATTTGTAAACGTCAAGCTATGGCTATAGCCAATTCAGATCAACCGCCGCTTGAGAAAAATGGAAGGAAGAAAGGTTATATCAAGATAATGAGGGAGATTTGGGATGCAAAAGGCTATGGGGAGCTTGGATACACAAATCAAAATCTGCGCGACCAGGCAGCAAGGATCGAGGAAAAATCATT
>JANSTR010043005.1:0-13253 GCA_025434805.1 Antipathozoanthus remengesaui | reverse complement strand
CCCCCCCCCGCCGGGGGGGCGGGCCCGGCCCCGGGGGGCGATAGCGGTTAGTTCACTACTAGCTATTTGCATATCAAATCGATGCAGAAACAGTGCGAAAAGATTAACTGCCCTACCTTGTTGGTTCCAAGAGTGTGATCCTTGCTAGGTCCTGTCCCAACACTAGGCGTGGAACCTTGTTTTCTTCGCCAGTTAAAGTTGTCAGTGCCATGAGCGTTTCGCCACCCCTTCCAGCACCAATCGTCCTCAAATGTGCAGTCTGAGCCACACGGAACCTGCGATATTACATATATTACCGTTTTACATTATCACTGGCATGCTTCATCAGTCATTTGAAAGGGAACCTCAGTTGAATCTCACTATGTTATGTTATGTCTTATTCTGGCCAAGGCGCCGTTTTGGCAATTTTGTGGAAGATGCCAAGGTGAATGGCGACCTACTCTTTTGTTCCGAGGCCGCCTGCACAGTCTGCGCAAAGTAAAATATAAAGAAAGAAATAATTCAATTTCGAGAAGAGCAAATACTTTTTTCCCTTCTGCTTTCACTTTTTGCCACTTCCGTTCCTAGTGAAAACGTAACACAAAACTTTAAATCATGATGTATATATTTGCCCCCTGCACATGTGTATAATCGTAATCATTTGGGAAGAGTTATTAAATATATTAAATTATTCAGGACTTCAGCTTTTCAGGAAAACTAAGACACAAGACCGTACCATGTTGTTTGATGACAATATACACAAACGCCATACGGGTTCCTGATTGGTTCGAACAGTAATTGCGTCGATTTGCAGTAGGAAGTTAAGTATACCTACAAATATCCAAGTAATTACCACGAGAATAAGTAGATAGGCTAATATCTAAATAACTAAATGAAGAAAAAGTATTTCTGTACCTCATCAGACTTATCTCCACAGTCATTCTTAAAGTTACACAGCTGTGCGTTATCAACGCACTTTAGATTGTTGCATGTGTGTTGCGATGCCAAACACGTAGAACCTGTGGGCCGCGTGTGGATTCCGAATGGTGGAGTTGTTGGGGCGCCTGTGCATTAATATAAAAACACCAGATGCACGTAAGGATTGGATTAATTACGTAATTACATCTGTAAATTAATAAAAAAAAAGGTTAATTAAACTGAACACAACCTGATATTCTCCATATTCTCTTCTCAGTGCCTTTAAAGCATTATATTTTTGTTTTTATAACGCATTTAAGAGTTCCATTATCCAGGGAGTCCAGATTATTTATCCAAACAGTCCAAATAAGAACAGGAAAACTTATCCAAGAAATTAGAACACACGAACCTGCCAGTTTACAATCCAAACACAGCTGACAGCCTGGAGTGAGCGAGACATCGTCAATGGAAATATCTCCCTGCCATCCTCTTCCTCTGATCCCCTCGAAAACAACTTCATAGTCATCAGTAAGACTCTCCACTCTCACAACAGCATTGTACCAGAAGTCTCCTTGACTGTCAGTTTTGTTAAAGAGAGCTGCCGATAGCCCTCCACTGCGGAAATAAATTAGAAAATTCTAGTTATCATAACTTAATCAGAGATCAAGAGCACAAACAATAATAAAAATATATGATTTACGTACGTAATACTAGTCTCCTGCAAATGCGAGGACTGTGGAAAACCAAATTACTTATTTGCAAAATAGTTTAGAAAGATATGTTTCAAGACTTGACTGAAAATATCGTACTTACGTTGAAGTCTGAATAACAACATTACTAGGCCTTACTATTCATCTGACGAAACCCGGCCCCAAAATCTTGCTTGCATCTTGAAATGCCCAGGCTTAAAGCAAATCAAGGCTTCTTCCGTTTTGCCTCTGTGCCCCAACGCAGTGGCACTCGATCTTCCACACAACAACACATCGAATTATCCAAAAGTTGTTTTTAACGATTGCTTAAGAGTCATTCATTTCAAAAATACCTTTAGTTTCCTTATATCATTATTTCTGAATATCTCTTACTCCATTTATATCAATATGAAGATTATGATGATTGCGATTATGATTGTGTTGGTGATTACGATTATGATTATGATTATGATTGTGATTATGATTGTGATTTTGATTGATTGTGATGATCATGGTCGTGATTGTGATGATGGTGATAGCGATTATGATTATGTTTATGATGGTGATTATGATTATGATTGTGATTTTGATTATGATTGTGATGATCATGGTCGTGATTGTGATGATGGTGATAGCGATTATGATTATGTTTATGATGGTGATTGTGATTATGATTGTGGTTATGATGGTGATTATTACTAATAAACGATACAATTTGGCTGAACTTTCTTATCAGAGGAGATTCGAAGGAGAATATCTCCTGGCGGAGAAAAGCCAACGAACTAAAACAATGTACCTCAAGTAGCTAGTCCGGCGGTACACCAGGAGGCTGCCGATGTGGTTACCTCTCATGTGATAGAAGAACCTGACGAAGCAGTTACGAGAACCTCTCTTGATAACAGGCGATTTGAGATGAGCTTTGTCTCCCTGTCTGCGCGGCCATGAGGTTTCGATGTACACATAGCGACCTGTAGTATAACAAAACAAACAGTGAACGGTAGTGTTAGCAAGCAATTGTGAACTGATCATAGGTTTGCCTCAGGGGAGGAGGGAGGGGTAAGGGAATTCGCAAATATTTTGGTAAATACAAATACAGTTGAACCAAGATAAATCGAACCCTCGGTAACTGGAATTCCCCGTTAACTCGAAGCAAAACTGATTTCCTTTGGATTTTTTTCGTATATTAGCTGTAGTTCTAACCTATATAACTTGAAACCCGCTAACTTGAAACGATTTTTACTTCCCTTCAGGTACTTTTCTTTGTACAGTGGAACCTGGATTTTACGATATGCCTCTGGAGAAGAAAAAAGTATCGTAAAATCGAGGTATCGTTAGATCGAGGTCTTTTTTCATACATTTACAGTATTTTTGTTGGGAGAAGGCTAAAAAATCGTAAAATCGAGGATATCGTGAGATCGAGTATCGTAAAATCCAGATTCCACTGTAATTTACTGTCGAAGTCGATGTAAGTAAGAAACGAAGTAAGAAGCGATAATTATGCTATTGTGGGTGATGAATTTGAATAGTAATTAGCAAAAACGCGCTCGAGCTTTTTTAAAGAGTGCGATCAACTTCGTAGAAACTGTCAGACCTTCAAACAAATACTGTTAAAGGCAAAACTAAAAAAGAAACGAAGAAGCTAAATATAAAACAGTGGTTGAAATATTCGATCTCGGATTGTTTCAAAATCAGTATTTTGGAAATGAAGTAAAGTCACTTGATTTTTTTTTGCGTTTGTGTGCGTCTTGTGGTGATGGTGGTGGTGGTGGTGATGGGGTTGGTGGTGGTGGTGATAGTGGTGGTGGTGGTGGTGGGGTGTTTGGGTGATTTTGTATGGGTGTATATATGATACTTTTTTCAAGGGCGAAAGGTGGGAAAATACTTTTTCTAGGAGGTTAAGTGTGCAAAGTTGGGTTTGTATGGTGCAGGAATTTTTTTTATAAGGGACTGCGCTGCGTTTACAGGATATTTTTTAAATCATCAAGTCCCCCCCTTCCCCATCAAAGTCAAATGTTTGGCCCCTAACTCAATGTTATTTATTTTACCCTGCAGGTAATTAACTTAATCTGCACTATAAATCAACCCTAGCTGTGGTCATACCTTGGCTTGTGAGAGTCGTGTGGTCGATGGATGGCCCAGTGCCGTAAGATGCAGTGCCAGCAGTTGCAATACTCCAGTCGAACTGGTCGTCATAGTCGTTTGCATAGTGACAGAAGCCTTTCTCGAAGGTGCACCTCGCAGGGTACGCTGAACAGCTGGTCTCGTCTGACAAGTCGCCTGCCATACAGTCGCTGTTGAAATCACACACCTGTGTGTTCGCGATGCAACCACCCATAGTACACCTGCAACAGTTGTGGGGCAAGGAGGTCAGTTAGCATTTCCTCACCAAAATGAACGTAAATATTATGACAGTGTGATTCGTACTCAAGCCTGTGAAAAAAGGTCATATATTTTAATTTGCAATACTTTTGGTAACCCTGTTTTAATAAAAATAATATTATTAATATTTTTTTTCGTTTGTACTATAGACAGGGTAACTGAATCAGCCGATGATCATTAATGAACGAACACAGAGACCATTCAAAAACATCTTACAGAAATATGGCTAATCGAAATGGTTTTTCAATGTGGAGTGAGAAAGAGTCCTATGAATAGAATTCTTCACAAAAGCACCATTGTTTAATTGTTACATTTTTTCACAAACAGGGTATAAGATGAGGGAGAGCAGTTCCAAAAATCTCCAATGTGTACATACCTAAACTCATTACTATTGCAAGGCCGGTTGACGTCCAGTGGTTTACAGTTTTGGAACTGGATATCATCAAGTGCAATATCTCCCTTGAAACTAGTGGTCCTGCGTGCTTCAAACATAACCTGCAAAAAACAGTATCTGCTGATTAGGTGTTGTTATTTACAAAGAAGGTCGACCTGTGAAAAGTGTAAAACTCAGATCGCAAAGTATCATAAGAACTCTATTGTTGCCAATTACTGAGATGGCCAATTGTTGGTTTGTTTTTTTTTGAAGATGTCAACATTATTAAAAGTAGCTGTAACAAAGAATGCGATTGATGGGATACGCAGGTTTAATGACACACATGAACTTTCACTTGGTTTTGATCAATATCAAAAGGGGGTAGGGGAAGGGGGTAAACCTTGGATTGATAGGGTTAATCTCTTTACCTGGAAATGTTTTCTTGATCCAACAACGATCTTAGCATTGATCCAATTGTTGCCTTGGTTTCCTGTCCTGGACCAAACGAGAGGTGAAGTGCCGTCTGATAGTATGTATTTGACAGACAGCGTTCCTAGACGACTGCCGTACATGTGGTACCAGAAGGACAGGACACACTGAGGACCAGTCTGACCCATCATCGGCGTCTTGAGAGGAGCACGATCTCCCGCTGAGCCTGCAGAGCTGTCAGCGTACAAATACCATCCCGAAGCAGTTCCTGGATAAGAACCAAAACAGTGAGTAGTAAACCTCATCGAAGGAATGAAAGTTGACATGCAGGATTGAAGAGAATTTTAAGAATTTTTCATAATATTCTTAATATGGAAAGCTTCTTAGATGAATTTGCAGTGAGAAAAACTAAAGTTTCAAACTACTGCAGAACAACTTTTAAGTAAAACAAACTTTCGTCAATAGTGAAAAAGAAGATCTTGAGGCTTTCGAAGAATGAAATCATAAAATACAAGTACTAGAGTTCCAAACTTGGAGGGAGGGGGGGGAAGAGGAGTACCTTGGGTATGGTCGACAGTCGGTCCTGTCCCAGGAGTTGCTGTGCGGCCTTGTTGGGTGAGCCACGTGTAAGCCAGAGCTCGACGCATACGGGATGGGTTGTCAACGAACCAACCACAGAGGTCGCCATTGTCAAAAGTACAACTCGGTTTTGCACAGTTTGACTCGTCTGAACCATCGCGACATGTTGGCTTGAAGTCGCACACCTAGAATAGAACACATTGCATAATCGTAATGTTCGTGAAAATCCGTCTCTATAACAGTGATTCATAACTTTGCGAAAACAAAGGGCGTTCGTTTAAGGCAAACGTCTTGGATACATTACACGAACATTTTACCACTTCTAACTCTGGAGTCTTGAATATATATATATATTGCAATAATCTCTAACTATATATTTTTAATATATATATTTCTTTTAATATATATATATATATTATTTGCCCATATTATATACCATGTACAGCTTCAATTTACTAGTAGTAATGAAACTATCCCTTATATTACACGATCTACTCGATAATTTTCTATTTACAGCAATGATACATGGACATTTATCATGTCATATAATTGACAGCTGCTGCGTTATATACGCTGGAGTCAACCGAGTCCTTATCTGGACTGTTGGAACCTTCTACATTTCCTGCATCGAGCAGGGATGAATGAACGAATTAATTCCCGATAACCGAATCATTTCAGCCATATCATGAAATTGATACTCGAAATAATAACGTATACACACAGTTTCCTACGTTTTGTATGTCCATACTTAGGAACTGCAATAATCTATAACTATAATAATCAAAACTCTATAAAATATGTTTCGCCTCAAAGTTGACAAACTTAATTCAGTGATATGCATTAGGAAAACAAGAAGATTTTGCTTTATCTTTAATCAGGTTTCTAAAGAGTCGGCAGGACATTAAACGAACTCATTAATCAGTTTAGTGTCACAAGGAAAGGTGAATTGTACCTGAGTGTTTGGTATACACGAGTGAGCGCCTTGATTGACACAGTTGAATTCGGCTGTTGTACAGTGGTGTGGGAGTGTAGTTGGCGGAACACTGGTGGGAGGGGGTGTTGGGGCATAAGGCAGTTGCCCTGCATACTGCTTACATCCAACGTCAAATGAAATATCGTCAATGGCAATATCTCCTGTGTAACTGTCTCCACGGACTCCTTCTATTACGATCTGACAACCATAAACGGAACAAAATAGAGTAATTAGAAAAACAAAGCAGATGCATGTAGCACGCCTGGAATGTTGACCTCCATTTCAAAACACAGACCATTGGGTCGTACCATAACTGAAGTGCGCAGGTTCGTCCTCTACTTCTATAATAGAAAAATATCTACAATCATGGACAAATTGTTTGGGACATTGTACATTCTTGACTTTAAAACAACAACTTTTCCCCTTCCCCACCCCCCATTAAATGTTGACATATTGAATGTGGAAATTGGTTAATATAGTTGCCACCCCTTTACTGTAATATTGTATAGGGGGTAAGGGGGAACTTATTCATCCAATGCATTTCTTACAAATCAAGAGTGCCCCAGATATTTTTGTGCTGGATTGTACTTGCGAAATGGAAATTTACAAGAAAAATGATGGACCGACACCTACTTTTCAACATACAACGGAAAATGTAAGAAAATTAATTACTCGCTTTTGACAAACAACACAACAAAACATATGAAAATGAAATGAAGGAAGGTAGTTGCGCATAAATGTGACGGTAAGTGAATGAATAAAGGAAAGATTAGCAACTTAATGAAATAAAAGAACAATGAAACAACAGACGGCCAACTTACGTGGAAATTATAATTCATGTTCAAGGGAATGTACGCTCGGCGCCAGACCGAACCCTGACTGCCGATCTTTTTCCACAGAGGGTTTCCAACACTTCCATTCTGATACCGTCTAGCAAACACACTTAGGGTCTCGACACTGTCTCCATACATGTGGTAGAAGAACCTTAGAGCACAGTTCCTGGTCTGCGGCAATACACTTTGAATGTTGGGACTCAGCAACCAGGCCTTATCCCCATACCTTCTGGGCCACGATGTTTCAATGTAGATGTAGTATCCCACTACCGTACTAAAGGTGTGATCAACTGGCGGGCCTGTGTTCCACGACGATGTTTGCCCTTGAAACAACGTCAGTTTATTAATAACAATAAAAAGGTATTTACAATGGCCATCTATTAATTACTAATCATCTTACAAAATGTAGTTATGTGTGAGATAACGACCAAAACTGGCTAATGGTTGAAAGCACGCAAATATTTTTCTTTTATAAAATGCCTAGTTAACCCTTTCTCTACTAACGTTTCAAAAAGTAAAATTATCAAACTTTGTGAAAATTGTCTGTATTTCAAGAAACAATCAACATTTTGAGAATATTCTCTTTGTGACAAACAAAATGAATGGTCACTCTATAGAGTTTTGACAACTGGTTCAAAAGTTAGAACATTCTTGGTTTGTTTGAAACTGGGTTTAGTAGAGAAAGGGTGAAATCAAACCGACCTTTTAGGGGTGAGCAGGCAGGAACAAGACGTACTGCAGTTAAGAGCCATTTTATATTGATCCACTTACCTCTCTTTCTGCTCCAATTAAAATCATCTTCATTGCTCTGTTTCCAACCACAGAAACCTGACTGGAAGTTACAACGTCCAGCGTAGCTAGCTGTGTGATGAATTGTGAAGTATGGATGAGTTTTGCACACCATAACAAACTTGTTGTCAGAAGGCGGTTTATTTAACAGTGTTCGGCAGCAACTGAAATCTCCTGAAACTCATATGAAACGTCACAGTTTGTCACAAGAAAATTGATGACCTGAATTTCTAAGTTTGTTGTACCAACAGCTGAAATTATTTGTTTACAACTGTTGTGATGAATATCAACAAGAACTATGTTGATGTATTTACAGCATTAGCCATTTCACTAAAACTAAAAAGTAATGGTACAGTAAACGGAATATCATTTGACCTGTGATTTAACAATTAATTTATTAAAATATAAATAATTACGTTCCAAGGCAAGAGATTGACTTAAAAAATGAATTTGTACAAAAACAAGTATTTCATCGCCACTTCAACCAGTTGCTGAAATACATTGATTTGTTTCAAAAGTATGTAAAAATTTCTCAACGTTTAAAAGTTGAAGATGTTCAGTAAAATCTGATCAGAGTCGGGAACTTACTGCAAGCGGTTTCATCCGAGTTGTCGCCACAGTCATCGTTATAGTCACACAAGTATTTCCTGTCCACACAAGATCTCCTGTTGCAGCGGAATTGACTACATATTCGCACTGGCTGGGGTAGTGCACAGCCAACAAATTTCATGTCATCAATGGCAATATCACCAGTGAAAGATCGGCCTCTGGTACCTGTTAGACAAGAAGGGTTAAACTTGTAACAAGGACACTTCCACCAGATTCCAGGATATGCCTCACTCGTAGCGGTATAATGATAATGTAACTATCAAAAGCAACGAAGCATTAAAGGTAACGCCAATGGCAGCGTAAGATTTAAAGGTAACGTCATTTTTGTCAACATCTTATCTGGTATTATTGTCTTGACCAAGCCTAGCTGACGATTTGTTTAACATGGCTGTAAATAACAATGAAGTTTGTTCACAATTTTTACTCTAAGTTTTGTTGAAAAGAAAACAATTTACTAGGTATGTATGGAAGTCTGTATGCGAGTGTGGTTGGGTGGGGTTTGGATGTGATAGGGTGGTCAGTTTTAATTTATTGTACATAGCCATTTTTTAATACTGATGAATTTGTAATTTTATACCTTTAGCAGGTGAAAACGATAAATGTATGGAAGTACTATCAATAAAGTATTATTATTAAAATTATTTGAATTCACACCAATAAAACTGCAATTAAAATCCAATAGACAATTGTTCTGCATAGGTTGTTAGCTGTTTATTACCTTGCATGATAATCTGGAATGGTGCTCTCTGTTTTCCAATACTAATCTGGCCCTGCAGCCAGCGGTTGCCTTGGTTACCGCTCTTTTGCCACCACATATAAGAGTTGCCCGTGACGTTCACGAAAACGTGAAGGTTGCCGATGGTCGAACCGTACATATGGTACCAAAATGTAAAGACGCAGCTGGAGTGAGACTGAATGAAAAGTCTTAGTCAGCACAACCAAAAAATGTACTTTTAAGGCCTTTCTGATGAATTTTCAGACGAAGATTGCTTTAATTGGAACCACGTAACTATTATGCAAAACTGCAAAGGTAAATACCCACTTCTAAGCTTTCCCGTCTAACTTAAAAACAAATTGTTTTTGCCCGTCAAGGCAGGCAAAACATCTATATCAAGTAGGGTACCGTACAATGAGCTGTCTTACAAATCAATTGTAATGATCACTGTAAAAGTGTGACAATACATTTAATAGTTAGCAATTATCCCCGTAAGTGATGGTTACTAGCGGTGAATACCAATACCAAGGCGGGGATCATTGTTTAGTGTACACCAAACAAGTAAAATCATAAAATATAAACAATTTCCGTCATGCGCTGATTCGATGCTCGCTGATATCGTTGCCACTTCGTTTCACTAACGAATGAAAAAAGATAAATAGCGAACGGTTGTTCTTCGAAGTGGAAGTGACTCGTGACGGATATTTAGAGAGCCAAGAATGCGACAACCAGAGTTATTCACGAATGCGTCAAGATAAATATATATTGCTGGACACCGATAATCACAAACAACGGTTGAATTAGCATACACCAAACCAGTGAATAGGAGTTCAAAAATTGAAAAGAAAAATCATATTATCTAATAGGAAACGGTGAAAACTCTATAAATCCCTCACCCTCCGGGCTCGCTCAATTTTAAAACACTTTCAATTTCGAATGAGATATAATATGATTGCTTGTTAATCTTAAACATAAAATAATGCAAAAGTCATCCGCCATTGTATTTGTGATTGAACGTTCCTCTGCAGGACATATTTTGAGAGTTTGATTGGCTTTCTATTGTCATTGGATTAGCTTCGTAATTATCATAGTGAAATAACTAATATTGGTAGTACATTGTGACGATAAACATTGATATACTTTTACGTACTTTACCATTTTGTCTTTAAGTAAACGGAACAGTAGGTTTCACAAAAGACTAATGAGAGTCGGAACTATTACCTTTTTAAACCAAGGGCTTAAGTACCTAGCCCTCTGTCCAAGGGATCCAGTCGAGGTCTCGATATACACATAGTATCCTTTGTTGGTACCGAGGGTATGGTCGACTGAAGGTCCTGTGCCAATACTTGCAGTGCGCCCCTGTTTTCGTTTCCAGTCAAAGTGATCTGTGTCGTCACTTACGTCATACCAACCGCACGTGTCCTTCTCAAACGTGCACACGGACGCTTCAACAACACGAAAACATAAAGATTAACACAAGATAAATGCGTACTTACCAAATATAAAATGCTTGCGCTGCCACTAAACATCGGATTTACAGGAGACCTTGATTCTACCAGCTTCGAAAGGGCATGTACAACTCGATTAACAAACAGTTGAAGGAATTATCTCCATTGGATACATACTCTCCAATTTTACAACGCAACATATTTCTTACTTCAGACATAGAAAGTTATAATATTTATTTCTCTTGGTATTAAGCAAGCTGCCTTTTTTAAATTATATTCATGAAAATTTTCAAAGTATTCAAAATGAAAAAATATGAAACACATTAACAATTGAAGTCCTTGGAACGAACTTATACTAGTAAAGATACGACGATGCTAAATGTTTAATGCCAACTAACTTACTCTCAAATGCTGTTTTTTTAAAAAAAAAAAGATAATATATATTTATATATTTGCACTTACGACAAGCTCTTTCATCTGATCTATCGGTACAGTCGGCGTTAAAGTCACACACGGACTGCTTGGGGATACACCTTCCGTTTGAATAGCAACCAAACTGCAGGCTGTTGCAATTGTTTGGTGCGGGGGTGGGTGACGGTGGGTATTTGGTGGGTGGGGCAGTGGGGAGGGGTCCTGGTCCAGCCTTGCAGCCTGTTGTCAAGCTGATGTCATCAATGGCTATGTCGCCTTGGTAACCTTTTCCTCGTACAGCTGCAAAACACAAGAATTTGCCTCTAAGTTCGTGTTTCGGGCTCAGCAATCAATTTGAAACACCAACCAACAAAAAGAAACTCCTCGCTTTAGTAACCAAATTCGAAATACTATTTCTGTTAATTAAATCAAACAATCGATTTTGGAAACTGAGTGCAAGATGGTATAGTTGCAAATAGATTATGTTTCGCCAAACTATGTTTGTTTCAAATTCACACGCTCTAACATCTTTGCAAAATCAAAAGCTGTTAAAGTGTTATATTGAATATTTTCCAGGGGTTTTCTAGGTAAGTCTGATTTCTACCCACAATGTAACATCTTAATGCGTATGTTTGGCAACTTTCTATCATTTTTTTAACTATTTGCCCCACCCAAAGTTACTAAACACTTTGATAGAAACATGTCAACTACTGAAACAAAAGCAATTGTAACAAAGAGTTTACGCATAGACTATGCCAAACATAACTAAGTATAGTACACTAAAACAGCTGGTTTTCCGTTACCTTCAATAATAAGACGATAGGGCTTTGAAACTGTTGAAGACAAAGGAATGCTCCATCGAATCCAGTTATCCCCTGCCTGACCACTGACGTTAGACAGGAGGACTAGAGGCCCATTTATTGCCATCTGTCGGTACACATTCAGAGAGTGAACATGTGTTCCCATCATGTGGTAGAACAGACGCACTGTGCAACTTCCTTGCAGAACTGGACTCGCCAGTTGGGCACGATCGCCAAACTTTTGGCCAGTTGCTTCCAAGTACAGGTAATATCCTGTGGGTATGTACATAGTCAGAATTAACACCAGGTAATATCCTGTAGGTATGTACATAGTCAGAATTAACACTAGGTAATATCCTGTGGGTATGTACATAGTCAGAATTAACACTAGGTAATATCCTGTAGGTATGTACATAGTTGGGATTAACAGTAATGCTTACATTTTAACAGTAACAACAATCACCTTTAACTAAATGGGTATGCATGCAATAGAAGAGTCTCGAATTGAGACGTAACAAAGTGAATTACTTTGTAATCGCAAAGCAAAAAGTTTAGGAAAAGACGAATCTTTTTCTTTGACTAACTTAAATTAGCCAATTCAATAACGACCTTACACCATATCAGAGAAGGTAAACCATTTTGAAGAGGTAGTTGTATTCCTCATCGATGTCACATTGCAAAGAGAAAAAAAACTCTAAACACTTTTACAAACTATTCGCCTGCCAAGATGTAATAGGGTTATACTAAATTAACCCAAACAAAACATAGAATAAACTTGTCCATCTCCTACCAAGGGGAGTTCCTAAAGTATGATCTCGTGCAGGGCCGGTGTTGTAAGAGGGCGTGGTTCCATTTCGTCTGGTCCAATCGATATCGTCCGATTTAACCTGGCTCCAGCTGCACAGACCACTCTCAAAGTTACAACGCGCTAGATTTGCACTGCATGAAGTTTCGTCGCTGCCATCGCCACAATCATCACTGAAGTCGCACAATTGGTACTGCATAATGCAACCCCCATTGGAACATCTACAAAGAACAAGCGCAAAAAATATAAGCTACTGAAAAAGCGGCAATAATCACATTGATTGACATTCTCTAACACTCTTCTCAACATAGGCTGGCGCTCTATTCCGCGATGAATTGCCAACTTCTCATTAAGAGTCTGCATTACTATTCTATTTACAAGATGGAATAATTTTACATTTTGCCAAGATGAAGTCTTAGCCAAGAATCTATGACCACTAATCAGCTTATTCTTGGTTTTCATGAAAAAAACTGTCCGAGAACAAATTGATATTGGCATAATATTTTTGATGTTCCGCATAATCC
>JANSTR010042894.1:0-13259 GCA_025434805.1 Antipathozoanthus remengesaui | reverse complement strand
CTACTACAGTACTACTCCTACTGCTACTACTACTACTACTACTACTACTACTACTACTACTACTACTACAGTACTACTCCTACTACTACTACTACTACTACTACTACTACTACTACTACTACAGTACTACTCCTACTGCTACTACTACTACTACTACTACTACTACAGTACTACTCCTACTGCTACTACTACTACTACTACTACTACTACTACGTACTGCTACTATTGGTACTACTACTACTGCTACTACTACTACTACTACTACTACTACAGTACTACTCCTACTACTGCTACTACTACTACTACTACTACAGTACTACTCCTACTGCTGCTGCTACTACTACTACTACTACTACTACTACTACTACTACAGTACTACTCCTACTGCTGCTACTACTACTACTACTACTACTACTACTACTACTACTACTACAGTACTAATCCTACTGCTACTACTACTACTACTACTACTACTACTACTACTACTACCACTGCTACTGCTACAAATTCCATTTGAGATTTCGAAATATGGATCAATAACAATATGGCTCTTCTTTTCATTTTAGTATAATATGTTTTGCACCTCATTTATTGTTTTGACAATCAGTGGCCACACATAGGCATATATAGGAGGACTGCTCTATGTTTTGGAATAACAGCAATAATTTGGCTTTGCCCACAACCTATAGGCTATACATTCTGAACGGGGCTGCGCAAGAAAACAAACGTCATTCGGCATAATTAAGATTTTGAAATCTAGATTGGTCATACCGCGCTAAGGAAAGAAGATTTAAACACTAATCGCCAAAGTTGCACTGGAGTGGAATTCACATGGGGAACGGAAGAGAGGACGCCCCCCACACAGAGTTGGAGGAGAACGCGGGATGTCAGAGCGGAAGGCGAAAAATATCACGTGGATGGAATGCAAGAGAACGGCAAGGAACAGGACGAGGTGGAAAGCACTAGTGCAAGACCTATGTTCCACTTAGGAACTAAGAGGACAAAGAGAGAGAGAGAGAGAGAGAGAGAGAGAGAGAGATTTTGAAATAAAAATTTATTGAAGTTTTGAATGATCGATCCTATTCATCGTATGTTTACTGAGAACTCCATTCTGTAGGGTATTATTGGCAAGGAAAACTGAAAGAAATAATTGAAATCAATCGGATTATCACCACACACAACTGCCGTAACCCCTCGAGTAGATTTAACTGCGGACGGTTTTGTTGGTTATAACTTTTGTCACCTTCTCTACCGACGATTTAGAATTATGTGCCTAACATTACACACTTGTTCGTGTAATCCTAGCGATTGTTCCATGCTATCCCTTTTAAGGCACCTCAAGTTAGCTTCTCTTTGAACGTATCAAAACGCCGTTTTCGTAATCGCGCCGTTTCGCTTCAAAGTCTCATGTTCCATGTGACGAAAGCCAAAATGAACAAAGCAGTGCAAGACTGTATCTAATCTAGTTTGAATGTTGTTGCTCGTGCTATCTGGATGATGTGGGCATTTCTTCAGTTTTGGGACTACATGTACAGGCGACTGTATGTCGACAATTTTGTCTTCGTGGGCGGGCCAAAATAAGAATCCGTACTGCAAACCGTAGCACTGTTTAATGTACATCAAAGCACTTCCGTTTCTTTGATTTTGTTGTTTGAGTTGTACTTCCGGTGATATACAATGAAAGATGAGCGAATTCTTTCAGTGGTACATACATTATAATATTGAACAGCGAAGAAAATAAGAATGAATTTTCTCAAAACTTGTTATATGTGAATAGTTCTGCTGCGTTACAACCGGGAACTGCAGTACATATTGAACTAACTAAATAAGTATAAATATCCGGTGACACAAAGAACAGCGTATTTCCATAGTCAATAAATAATTTTAAAAGGATTTTATAAACTGGAATTATAGAAAACCCTTCGGGTTGGATCTTGACACTGAAATGCCATGGATTGAGAACATCCGGCATTAACAGTGAAGCCCTTACGGGCCTTTAAGCTGTCAATGATCGTCTCTATTTCAATTGGTAAGTTATGAATTATCAAGGAAAATTCTATAGGAGATCTCAAACAACCTGCATTTGTATTTTTTAGCAGTTATTAAGGTTTAAATAAGGATTTCACAGTTAAAGATTGAAGGACCCTCTTGAAAGAAATCCCGTTCAATGGACAATCCCCCAACCTTTTGGAGTTTCGACTGTCAACGCTGGCTTCTGGCAAAAGCCATATTAACACCGACAAAGCAAAGAAAGTTTTATTTATATTCTGCTTTTGTAAGCTATTCGTGTTGGATGTTGTCATCCTAAAGCATGCATGATGGATGGCATCATGTCATATCTCGGAGGATCAAAAATGTAATAGTGCAAACTTCTGCGAAATTAAATCCCTTTCTACATCAGAGATCACGATATTCAATTCAAGAGCATCGTTTTATTTTCAGCGCAGGGGCTTTTCAAGCATTAGTCACACCAACTATTGTATCAATTACAGACTTACCAGCTACCGACACTTGCCTGAAACCTAGCGACGATTCCGAGTTCATTTAAGGGTCATTCAAAGAGGGTAATACGTTTTAAAGCACGTTATGGTCACTTGCAAACTTCGTTAGTTTTGCACCGCAAAAACAAAGAAATCAACAGTACAATGTGAAAGTGTAAAAATGGTCTTAAGCGCTCATTAGAATATATAATCTGAAAGGCAAATGTGTGGCTAACTGGGATATATCTGGGTTTTTTTTGTAGATGTGCTGTTCGTGGTTTGTAAACTCTCCGTCGGCAGTGTGAGCAATCGCCAGAAACAACTTTCCCGCCTTCCTTAATGATTTGATTCAAAACCTGGAGAGGCGTGAGACAGCTCAAAACTTGTGGGCGGGAATTTGGTGTGTTTTATAAGTAATTGTTCAATTACACAACAAAGCTAAGCCAAAAAGCAAATTGTCAATTCGACAAATGGATTAAAGCTTTAATTGGAAGCACTGTTAACGAGACGCATTGATCATTCGCGGAACGAGATGCCTATTAAATGAATCGCTTTAATGGATATGAGTTTTTTGGGTTTGTATGAAAAGGTTTCAATGGATATCGTTTTAATTAACAGTCCTGTCGAACAGCTGACATCTCTTTATCAGTCTAAATAAATTCTCCACAAACAAAAATGATGACATGTGTTCTATGTCAAACAAAAGGCTGGTCTGTACATGACAAGTTCATAATTCTCATCAGCGCGACGCATTCCAGGCTTCCTTTTGATCTGTGTGTACACTTAAAACCGGAGAAGCCATCTTAAATCATCTTAAACGGCGCGCCTCAAGAGATCTTGATAAAATGACTTCGTTCTCCGTGAAAGATATCCTTAACCTTCCAAATTCAGCGCTCTTGGTTGCCAATGTCCAAAATTCGAACAGTTCGGCTATTTGCTCAAGTGAGAGTGTAATAACTGGGGCAACTCCAAAGTTCGACTGTACAGACCTGGTGAAAAGCATCTCTGTTAAGTGTACAACTGAGAGCATTTCCTCTGATTCAAGTAAGGCTACTCACCTTCTTTGCCTCTGAAACCTTTTGTAATCAAGACAAAGGTCGTTTATAATCAAGGCAATCCAGGGATTCAAGAATGCATTGTTGATTTTATGCCGCTGTTAGAATAGAACTCATTTATCGCTTGTAATTGCACAGCAATTTCGTGTCATCATTCATGAGATTTGGGAAAATGTTTCTTGAGAGGAATAGACAAGTTTAAAAGGTATCTGCGAGTATGGATGGGCCTACTTTTAGATTGATAAAAGCATGCGTGCAGACAGCAAAGAGCTACTCTATTCACGTCTCATTAATCTATTTCACGTTATCACATTAGAATAGATTTGCTGACCACATCTCCGTCTAACTTGTCCAACTCTTTCCTGTAAAAACTTAGCTGTTGTGTCAGTTGACTGGCGTTACATACTCTACAAAAGCTCACAATGGTATTCTTGTAGAAGCAGTGAAACTGCAGTTGTATTTTTATCTGACGGTCTAGGAAATTTGCAGTTTAACTTTAGGAGTACTTGCTTATATATAATGCTATGTTATCAATTCTAATCGCAATTTTGGGTTTTCTCTGATATCTCCTTCTCAGGTTTTACGCAAAATACTTCAAAGAGTATAGAAGGCACCACGAGAGAGCAGACACAAACATCAAGCAGAGATGAAACAATAGAACATCCAAAAAAGAGAAAACGACGTGTTTTATTCTCAAAAGCGCAAATCTACGAGTTGGAGAGAAGGTTTAGATACCAGCGCTACCTCTCGGCACCTGAACGCGAGCAGCTCGGCCGAATGATTAACCTCACAGCCACACAAGTCAAGATATGGTTTCAAAATCACCGTTACAAGCACAAAAAACAAGCAGCTGAGGTGGGCGAGTTTGGTGACCCTCCGCAATTTATCTCAGCTCCAAGAACTGTTCCTGTGCCAGTACTGGTTCGTGATGGCCAGCCATGTTTCAACACGGACTTCAATGGTATAAACAACGTCAGCTATTTCAACCAGTATTCTTCTTGTGAATATGCTAACCCTTACCCGTCCTTCAACTCGTACCCTCAAACACACGCTTCGCATCTCTCAGCAATCCCTTCGTATCCAACAGCTACAACTAGTTCTTCAACCTACATGGCAAACTATTCCGCGTATTGCAAATGGTGAGATAGAGTAAAGTGATCCGAGGATTGAAGTGTGTTTGTAAAATGAGGCGGGGAAACACTTCACGCTGTTCGCTAGTTGAGACAACATCTTCTGATCTTCATCGATCAATGCTTTGAATAGAACCTTTAGTCGACATCAGGTTTCCTTGTTACCTATTCATTGTATTTCACATAGAGAGACATGGAGAAACATATTTAGAAATTATAAATATAAGAGTTTGTTGTGTGGTGTTTAAAACGAAGTTCAAAGGCCAGGTTTCTTGACCAAACTATGTACAGAATTGACAGAAGCAATTTCTCATTTCAAATCGCCGATTGCTTCAATCTTAACATCAAACTTCTATAGAATAGAGAATTAAATAATGGTAAATTTCTAAAAAAGACAGAACATTAACGCCATGTTTTAAATGGTTTTATCATAGCACACTGGTTGAATAGCTTGCTGGTTTTGATGTTTGTATAAAGCTGTACATTTCAGATTTCTTTAATTAATTTAATCAGACATTTCCCTCACAAACTGTAGCATGTCATAGAATTGAATTATTACACGGCGATTTGGAGAATACAACTGATTTCTAGAAAAGACTTAAGGGCATGCAGTTTGTTTTGTTTCTCTGCGAAATAATCATACAGGAAAACAACCTCTAAATTTAATCCTCATTAAGCTGGGGCAAGTTATGCAGAACCAAGATGGAAAAACAACTTGATATTCAAAACAAGTGCAAATGTAGGACGACTACATGTATACGTAGCGTAGTCTAACAGGTTTGAACACCCTTATTAAATTATCGCTGTGTTCATGGGATTTGCATAAAGAAGAGATACAATTGAGACATTGAGAAGAAAGTTCTTTGGCCTCACTCAGTAGGATTGTTTTTTATTTCAGACTTGTAAATCATTGTAGTCGTAAGTAAGGACTATAACGGTGTATGCAAAACAATTCTCCTTTTTGCCAGGCTTTACTAGAAGATTTTGTGTTCAGACTAAGTTCTAATATGAAAGAGACATCACATTAAATACAAGTCCTGCAGTATATAGCAAACGTTACATACGAAATGCGAAACTGTTTCATATTTTTATAGCTTTTGTCATTAACACGAACACATTTAAAATAAACCATAAAAGCTGATAGTTAAAGTAAAACGAAACTGCAAAAGTACCATAAATGAAGTGTTGGATTTTGCAGAAGGCAAAAAAGGAAACTCCGTCACTGAACCAGTCAGGGTTTGTAAATACCATGCAAGTAATATACCTTGTCTTTACTATATTTCTTTGCAATCTGTTCATAAATGTTGTAACTGGAGAACGAAGATGTGAATGTAAAGAGATAATTATTTATGTGGTGAGTAAATTATACTGAGAAACTAGAAAACATGGTCACTGTTTTGTCATTACAATCCATAGGTAGAAGCCTCTCCTCCACTTCCCACTAAGTTTGGTGTTGTACCAAGATCCCTTCATTTCTGCTGCTCTATTCTGCTCTTTATGCACTCGATGCTCCTTTCTTTCATTCCCAGTTTTTTTAGTAACTATAGGCCACTAGAGAGGTTAGAAGTTTCTCTAAGTCCGGAAATTCCTTAGGCGCACTGTTCTTTCTGAACAGCTCTAGCATTGGAGTTCCACTCAAGTTATCTGGTTATTATCTTCATTTTCTTCCGTTCTTATGTTTAATTGTAAAGAACAATGATTCTCTTCTTTTTCTTCAAATCATCTTTATCAATTTTACAAGGTAAATGTCGGGTAAAAACGTCCAATTTGAGGTTAACCACAAGATGTATTGTACAGAGGTGTAACAAGATTTCAAAATAACTGTAGAAGCCCTTTCATATATTATATAGTTTCCAAAGTTAAACTGGAAATTTTACCCGAACTTAAGGTATCTTTTTTATTTTATCATCTCTTGGAGCAAAGTTTTCAAATTTCAATCACTTAAAAGAATGGGAGGGTGACTTGGGGAGGAAAAGGGCCACGATTTTAAAATCTTAGGTATAAATGCAAATATTTCTATATCGTTTGAAAATCATGTACAGCTGGGTAATTTGAAGGTGATTTAAGAAACTTTCCGCGGATCTAATCATTTCGACATTATTAATTAGATAAATTAACAAGCACCACAGGATTTTTTTGAAACCTTCGACTTCATTTTTCTGAAGAGATGTTATAATTGATATACGTGGAAGAGTTGGAAGGAGCCAGGTGTTAGCTATGACAGAAGCGATCCTAATACTAACTTTCACTCAATTAACAGCGTTTACTCACTTCTCACATATCAGTAACGAGACCAATTTGCAAAGATAATCTGATGAGAGAATATTCATTTTGCCAAAGAAATCATTGTATTAGTATTAATTTTTCTTGAGTTTCAGAGAGATTGCGACTCGAGTCTAAGAGTTATTTCTTTTGACATGAGATAATGTCCGTCAAACAACTCGATGAGTTTTAAATGCCTTTCCGTCAGTTTAATAGCAGCACTTTGTGGAAGGGTAAAGACTAAAGCTTTTAACGTGCAAATTCTCACCTGCCCCTTTTAAACGATTTTGCAATTCTATAAAGGTTTTGTAGTCAATCGAGAAACCAAACAGTTATTTGCATGCGACAAATTGAGACAAATGGAAAACCGACCACACCATCTATAAATTTCGAGGTTTCCGATCCGTTTAATTTTTGACGTTCGGACTATAGCTGAAAAGTCGAAGTAGTAATAATGTCAATGGCATTTTAAAATGCACTAAACGAGGCTGAAATTGGGACACTCAAAAACAGTATAACTCAAAATAGCTACTTTTATTTCGTTTGTTTTAGAAAGTATTACCATGACATTATCACAGAGTTTTGAAAACTGACAATATATGATGTTGTTTTTATGTCATACGATGAGGGCAGGAGCCGAAGGTTCAAAACCGTTACTGAATATGTAAAAGAAAAGATTTCTACCCATTTTAAATCTAGCGTCTAATCATACTGCAGGACCACTTACAGGGTTAAACTTTCACGTTACAAAAGGAACCGTTAGAACTGGTGTTGTTTGTAATTAAGATCTGCAAAACACTATTTCACAGCAATATGTGTAACTATGTAATTGTCTTCTTTTCCTGCTCTTTAGGTTTTGAGATGTTGAATTGGTTTCTATACCTGCTTTGATATAATATATGTATTAAATACTTGAAAATGTCCAGCAGTTCTTTGGTAGCCTTTCAGTTCCACAGCAAAATAAACTTCGAGAAAACTTCCTTATATACAATCTGAATAGAACTGCTACATGTTCGCCAACGTGTCACATTCACGAAATTGGCGCCATTAAAAAGTTTTTGCTGCAAAACGCATATCTTTATACTACGCAAACGTCACTTAGTATTGTTTTGTCTGGGTTTTAACCATTTTATTGGCGCCTTTTCGACTATAAAGTTATAAGAGACATCCGTTTTGTGTGAGCCCCTATAAACGCATTGAACAAAAAACCTGTCAGCTTCAAATCCTTCACTGTTCGCTGGGGTGAACCATGCAGAAACTCGACCTGAGATAAAAAACAATAGTCAGAATAGTGGAGTGGTTTTCAGATCATGAAACAGTCTGTCGACGATTGCTGGCCCATTCACCTTATTGCCTGGCTCTTTACTTTGTGTTCTGTTTTAGTGACAGGTAACAAGCCACAAAATAGCATACAAACAAAACACAGGTGGGAATCAACCAACTCTCGTGTTTGGACAAGAGTTTCATTGGCATTGGTTTGCACACTCATCGTATATGCCTTTGTATGGTTATTCTGAACAACTTTTAGCGTTAGCTTTATGTTGCCTCTCAAAACAACGTATGGGGTGCAACTTTAGTCTAAACACAGAACTTTTGAACCATTTCCCTATATATAGGCATAGCAAGTTTATGTATTTCAGAATCATCTGTGGAATATTACAGTGAAACCGAAGATGATTCTGCGGTAGTTTGCGGTTGAGAGTTTGAAGTCTTGAAGCTTACGAATTCAGTCCTCGGCCTCTGCTCCTTCACTAAAATATGCCTTTCAATTATCTCGGTACACCCTTTTGCAGAAATTCAATTTATATACAATTTTAAGAATTCAGTTAAACTAATGCAAAAAAATAAAGTTTGTAAAAGCCATGGTGGCAAATACATAAGTGTGTGCAACTTCTTTTTCACGAGAGTTTAATTGAACGAAATATTCGGCAAGAAGGAACTCAAAAACTCTATTTTGAAAATGAATTCGATTTGTGCAGAAGAATTATTCCTATATATTTATGCCAAGTTTATTTATTACTAAACTCGACTAACAGCTGAATTAAGTTTAGCAAATATGGACCTTATATTGGTTCTCGAACCTTTTAACCGAAAACAAGAAGGTATTTTTGAAAGGTAAATGCAACACCATACTGAAGACAATGGAATTAATTCGAATACTATTTAAAGGGTAGTACTAAAGTTATTTTGTAGTCTGTAGTTCCATGGATGGTACAGGGAAATAACCTATGCTTCATCAGTATAGATTTTGTATACAGTTCGTCTGCTTTGCAGCACTACAGTTCAGTATTGATATCTTTGGAAGAAATAAAATTCACGCTAAACGTGCCACTTTGAAACAGGCAATTCTGATGTCTGTTGAATTAAAGACGAACCATTAATTAAGAAAACTGAAATTAACCTTGAAAACAAATTTTGAAGCATCCGCAATCTTTTTTCTTCTTGCTCAAATTTTGGAGGATCTATACGATCTCGTTTCCTCTTGCTCAAATTTTGGAGCATCTACAATCTCGTTTCTTCTTGTTCAAAATTTTGGAGCATGCACACTAATCTGATATCTTCTTGAGCACTCAAAGTTTGGAGCATCTGTGATCTAGTTTCCTCTTGCACCAATTTTGGAGCATCTGCAATCTCGTTTCGTTTTGCTCAAATTTTGGAGTATGTACACTGATCTGATTTCTTCTTGCTCAAAATTTGGAGCATCTTTGATCTGGTTTCTTTTTGCTACACAGCTCCATGCTAACATTGAGGACAAAAACATGTATATGATTCAAACCACCCAGGTGTTAAACGTTTTAGGCAAGTTGTTTCAAATATATTGTTCCTTTTTCTCAGTTAGAATTTTATTTACACCATAGGTTATTTCTGCTTTATGTTCGTAAACCTATATATACCGGTTGTTAAAGAAGGAAAACTAGCCGTGTTTTAGCATGAGCACAGATTTTAATTGAGGACTCCACCGCTGACTGAATAATCACTTGAAGTCTTTCTGCCGCTGAGATAATAAATTGTTAAACACGCACACAAAATGTCCTTTAGCATTAATCGAAGTTAACCAACCACTGACTCAGGCATAACCACAAAAGCGCAACCAGTTCTCGATCATACACAGGTAATCATTGTCGGTAATGATATACCTTTAACATTTTGAGGAGGATGTTTACGATCTTCAAGTACAATGGTGAGCTTCGTTGATTAGCCCAGACTGAATTGAGCAATTTTCAGGTTAGAAGCTCTCTTAGAATCTTCAGAACTAAAATTTCCCTAAACGGTCAAATAAAGTAAATGAATTGAGTTAGTTGACTTGTGTTAAATTGATATTCTGTTTAGGAAATCCAAGTTCCAGTTTTGATATCATGGTCTGAATTACAAGTGAAGGAATCGTGTTGACGACTGTGTCTGGTTACTGAAAGTTATAACACAGTTGTAGCTTTTCATCGTTCGAATATGATTATAGGACAGGGACTACAAACCTTGCCGACTGTGCCATCACCTCGAGTCTGGTTTGTGGATCTGTCAACCAAACTGATAAAAAATTATCGAAATTCCTTCAGGCAATGGGATAGGTGTTGGTCTTTAGCAAAAATAAACACTGAGGATCGACAGGCATTCAGTTGCTGCGAACGAAAATAGGTTCATGCTAGAATACTCTTAGATGTTAACAACTCTGGAAAATTTAAGAGTCCATTGTTCATTAGCCATTAAGCGCAATATCAGCCGGTTAATCAGGAAGTCCTCCAAAAACTTAGCGCAAAGAGAGATCATTTTCAGGCAAATGATAGCACGACCCGATGGCAGTCAGGCTGAAGATGTTAGGCAGAGTTTCTCTGTCCACACTCTCATCTTTGAGAGGTATTCGGCAAAGAGGGTATCTCAAACTAGTAATATAGCTTAGCCACAGAACGACAGACGAAAACATACAAGATCGTTTTCAAGTCGTTGACTCGCGGCGACGCGGGTATTTTTGGATAATTATCAGATTATTTCGTTTCACCGAACTGATTCGTTCGACGTTTTATTTTTCTTTTAGAAGAAAACTTATTGCTTGTTGTCTGTTTGCAGCATTGACAAAAACAACAATTCGTATAAAGCGAAATTGTTTGCACAACTATTCACGCGTGCGCTTTGCACGCGAACGCGTTGCCATCAACTGTATCCACTTTTGGGAACATAAATATTTATCATTATTATCAACGGAAAAAATGGAATCGTCCAAAGCTCCTTTCAGTATAAACCGGCAAAGGGTTGTGTTATTGCCCGAAACTAAATTGTCAGTTTAACGGTAAAGTGGGCTTGGTTTTGATTATCTGTTTTAAAAGTCTTACTGAGAAGAACAATGCGATTCGCAACTGGTTCACTTGGCACGTATTAAACTGTGTCAGTGTGTGGTGTTTTTCACTTTGTATATAACACTCTTGTCTTCTACAAAATATAAGAATAAGCGGTCAGTGTTAACGGGTATCAGTGGTATATCTGTGCGTGTAAGTCGCGCTTGCACTCAGTCCCCACACTCACTATGTTTCTTGTTGACCGCCATCGAAAGATTTAAACTAGAAGTAATGAATCTGAGTGAAAGGAGCTGTGAGCAAGACAGAAACAGCGACTATATATTACAGGAGACCAGTTAGTTTTTGTTGGCCTAGTAAGAGTTTTATCTCACGTACAGCCGTCGAATATACCGGTTCCCGAGACTTAATCTCCAAATCTTCTTAACCCTTATCCGCATGACCTTTCAGTCTCCTAAAGCGGAGATGGAGTTAAAATTTGACAGGTCTCTAGGCTCTACAACTGAGCCAAATATACGTCAGTTCTACATTCTGGTGAAAAAGTCTCTTGTTTGTCTTGCGGCCAAGCACGCGACGGAGTGATATTTGATAGATCTAACTATAGAATTACTGTTGTTATATATTTCCTAAGACATAAATGATACGAACAAAACTAGCAACGTTATTATTAGACATTAGGGGACTATCTAATGGTAATGCTGGATAAACATTGAGGTTCGCAAAGTATCGAACAAGCCAAGGGATGTTTGGGTATCGATGATATAGAAACCAATATTTGAAGTGAATAGAGAAATAGTCGTGTGAAAAAAAGGGGCAGAACAGACAATATTTGTAGAACTTTGTCTTGCGTTCCAATTCAAGTGTGGGGCTTGTGTTTATTTAACGTTAAGTTCATTTAAAATAATTGGAATTATAAAATTCCACGCCCCTGTCCTTGAAACTGTCTTCTTTGTGTGCTTGCACAAGATAAGGAACATAACATATAACTTGATAATGTCACGCGATATTTTGAAAACTTTCTCTTAGGAAATATTTCAAATTGTTGAAACTGTAAAATACGCCATTCGCAACTGAATGACAATCGAAGCAAGCAGATTGTTATTCAAAATCACGAGTATTGCGGAGTTAGAAGAAAAGGTTCTCACCTGCGAACTATATTTTTTATTTCGCTTGCCTGTCGAACAGGTATGATAGAGATGTTGCAATATAACTGTCGTACTATTAATTAACAATTTTATTGATATATGCCAAACAGGATACAACAGTTATAGGATAACAATATTTGTACAAGTGACTGGGAGGAACTATAGTCACCGAAAGAACAAATCCCAAAGTTAATCTGTCATTCCTTTGAAAATCTTTTGTGAATATTTTTCTAAATTCATTAAAGTAAATCACATGGACTGAATATTAGTACGAATGGCTGTGACACCAGATTAAGTGCTCTGCAAAGCAAGCTGCTGCAAACCATCTCGTGAGTTTACACACCTTAACATTTTACCAGAAACTAATAAACTCAAAATTTACCATCCTCTCGAGGTTGTTAGCCAATAAATCATTTCACCTGGTGCTTCTAGTTTTTATAAATAGATATTTCAATTTGCTACACAAGGCGAAGATTGATTTTACGTTTACTGACATTTGTGCATATCGCATTTTCAACTGTATTTTTTAATTTAAAGTGACATAATGATGTGTAATAAAAATTTCAATTGTTGTTTTTCCTTATGATCAGTACTAAGAAAGGTTTAAAACACGGTATTGAAAAGAGTAGTGATGTGTCCGTAACACATTCGTTGTATCAGAAACGTACTTGAATTATTGTATATGTCTATATACAGTGGAAAAACTTACTAACTTATTTCCCTCCCCCCTCCCCTAAGTCGTTTAAGCTACATTCTACCGAGTTGGTGCTGAAAACTATAAGATATTACTGACACCAACAGTAAAATCTACAGTCACTATAATCCATATGATAAAATCAACCGAGGGTTGACGAAAACAATTTTCCGCGCCGTAAATTTGGAAGAAAGCTGACGTTTCGAG